>APFE030807344.1:0-27832 GCA_000404065.3 Pinus taeda | reverse complement strand
AATGGATGTGATAATGCACAAAAATGTGCATACTTGGTAAGTCTATCAACTACCACCATGATGACACTCTTTCCTTCAGACTTGGGTAAACCTGTGATAAAATCCATTAAAACCTCCTCCCAACTTAGCTTGGAATGGATAAAGGTTGTAATAGACCTGGGGTCTTAATTGTTTCAACTTTATTTTGTTGGAAAATCAGACATTCCACCACGAAGTTTTGAATATCCGATTTAAGGCCAACCTAAAAAAATTCCTTCTTAACCCTGTCGTATGTTTTTAAAAATCCTGAGTGCCCTCCTAAGGGAGAAGTGTGCAATTCCATAAGAACTTTTGTTTTAGTTGGGAATTCTTACAGAGGTATAAGTGATCTTTGTACCATAATGAATCATTCTTCCAGCTAAATGTATCAGATGCACTAGAATCTTGTTGTAACTTTCTAATAAGTGCCCCCACTTCTTCATCATTCTTCCATTCCTCCCTTGCTTCATTTATCTAATCTGGTTGGAAAATAGAAATGGTGTACAACAATGCTTCCACATCCTCATCCTTTCTTGAGAATGCATCTGCCACAACATTTTGCTTCCCTTTTTTCTAGATGATTTCAAAGTCATAACCCAACATCTTTGTGACCCATTTTTGTTGTTCTTCAGAGGATAATCTTTGTTCTAGAAAATATTTAAGGCTATCATGATTCGTTTTAAACTTGAAGTTTCTTCCCATTAGGTAGGGTCGCCATTTCTTAAGTGCATGTAGTATTGCCAACATTTCCTTCTCATAAATAGCTTTGTGTAAATACTTTCCCTTAATTGGATGACTTTCGAAAGCAATGGGTCTTTCATCTTGCATTAAAGCAACACCAATTCCATTTCCTGAAGCATCATATTCCATAATAGATGTTTTTGTGAAGTCCAGTGTAGCTAAGACCAATGCTTGGCACATTGCCTCTTTAAGATGTTCGAAGGCCTTTGTTGCTTCCGGAGTCCATGAAAATGCATATTTATTCAATAATGTTGTTAGAGGTGTTGCTATTCTCCCATAATTCTTAATAAACTTGCGATAATACCCTATCAACTTGAGAAATCCTCGTAGATGCTTTACGGATGTAGGGATTTTCCATTCCTTAATGGATTTAATTTTGCTAGGGTCTTCCTTAACACCTTCATGAGATACAATATGACCCAGATATTCCACCTCTTGTACTCCGTAGAAACATTTGGAGCTTTTTGCATGTAATTTTTTCTCCTCCAATAGTTGTAGCACCCTGTCAACATGTTCAACATGATCCTTCCAAGACTTGCTGTAGATTAGTATATCATCAAAAAATACAAACACAAATTTTTTAAGGAAGGGTTCCAAAATGGAATTCATCAAAACTTGAAATGTAGAAGGTGCATTGGTAAGGCCAAAAAGCATGACCAAAAATTCATAATGACCCTCGTGAGTTCTAAATGTTGTTTTTAGAATGTCTTTAATCTTCATTCTAATTTGATGATATCCTGAATGAAGATCCAACTTGGTGCAGTAAATTGATCCATGCAATTCATCAAATAATTCATCAATGACAGGAATGGGAAATTTATCTTTAATACTGAGCTTGTTGAGCTCCCTATAATTCGAACACGTGTGCCATGATCCATCCTTCTTGTGCACCGATACTACTGGAGCAGAGAAAGAACTTTGACTAGGTTGAATTATACCAACCTCTAGCATTTCTGCAACCATACGTTAAATTTCACTCTTTTGGGCATAAGGATATCTGTACGGCCTGGCGTTTGGAGGAACACTTCCTGGAATCAAATGAATAGCATGATCTTGATCACGAATAGGTGGGAGACCTTTGGGAGTCTCAAATACCTTGGAATGATTGTCCAAGGCTCTTTGGAGATCTAGAGAAATAGATGATTTTGATATAGGAACCTCTAGTGAACATAATTATGCAATTACACCTCATTGTTCCTTTTTTAGAAGCTTCATCATACCGTTAGAGCTGATTATCTTTCCTGGTTTCCCTACAATACCCCTTAATTCGACATCCTTTCCATCTGCAGAAAATTTCATGAAACGTTCTTGAAAATTAAAAGCTATTGTACCCTAGGATTGTATCCCTTGGACTCCTAGTACAACATCAGCACCTCCCATTAGAATGGAAAGCATTGGGATATTCAATACATATTCTCCCATGGATAGCTTGATATTATGGCACTTTCCAGAGCAATTTATGGTTCCTCCACTTGCAACCATTACTTGACACTAGGGTGCTAGATATACAAAGCAATTCAATTCTTTGGCTATCTTACAATGAATATAATTGTGAGTACTTCTTGAATCAATCAACATTATTACTTTTTTCTTCTTGATATGACCTTCTATCATGATAGTTTGAGGAGTGGTAATTCCAGCCAACACATTACAAGATATGGTCGGATTCATTTCTTCTTTATCTAGTGTTTGTTTTTGGAGTATATCCTCTTGTTTTGACATTTCTTGTTCCTTTTCTTCCTCCTCCTCACAATCTTTGTAGAATAATTTCTTCTCGGCACACTTATGACCTTTAGTGCATTTGCTATCACAACTGTAACGAAGCCCTTTTGCTCTTTTTTCTTCCAATTTTTGTGGTGTCAACCTTATAGGTTGTGAAAGGCTAGGGGAAACAACACTTTGATTTTTATAGTTGTGAGTGGTAGGCTTCCTGGTTGCCATAATTTTTTCTTTCCAATTTTCTTTCTAAACTAAATGCCTTCTCCAATGAATCAGGTTCTCAAAGGCGAATGTCATGTTGGATGTTATCCTTTAAAGTCCCTATGAACATATCAATCCTATGCTCCTCTAGAATATTTTTTACCCTTATATTCAATTTTTGGAAGTCCTCAATGTGATCCCTCATTGAACCCTTTTGTTTGAGGTTTATCAATTGGCTAAAAGAAGCGTTGTTTTTCGTATCGTCATAATGTGTTGTCATTTATTTCGTAAAAATTTCCGAATTCACAATTTGTTTACAAGGGAAAAGTCATTGATACGATACAAACTGGTTTGGTTCCAAATATAAAGTTGTAACGTATAACTTTTGTGTATTTTTCACATTATGGAGATCGAAAAATTGCTCCATTTGTAGTATCCATGTTACGGGATCCTTACCATCAAATGTCCTCATATCGACCTTTGGAACATGGTGGGTCTTTTATCCAATGTTAGAGTATATGAAATCATGATTAACATTTCTTTTGTTCTCATCATGAGTTTCCTCTACAACATTTTCGCCATTAAGAAGCCTTTCTTGTAGCAATTTTGTCAAACATTCCTTTAATCCTTCAATGTCTTTCTTCAAATCTTCCATGTTGTCATTCTTCAAATCATGATTAACATTTCTTTGTTCTCATTATGAGTTTCCTCTCCTACCTTTTTTCCATTAGGAGGCCTTTCTAGTAACAATGTTTTCATACCATCCATCTTAGCTTCCATGTCATACACACCTTTTTTCACTTTTTAGGAGCTCGATATTGAATCTGATGTATCTCTGTAATTTCAGATCAGCTGGTTCTAAAATTGCGACCTGCAGTACCCCTCTGCGTCCTCTTTCCAATGCTACCAGTGTGATCGAATTTAGATTCTCCAAGACAGATTTATGCACAATCTCCCAAGATGACCTGATTATATATTTTTTAAAAAGAGTGAACTTCTATGAAGTGCCACATGTCATTGTTTTGACCTTTGGATTTGAAAAATATGCACATGAAACTACACTCCATCCTCTTTCTGTAACTTCTTACGAAATTTCAGTCTGATGCTCAAAACAAAAGTTATGACTATTTTCCCTAGGTCACCTATTTGGAATGTAATTTAGGAGTATGCAAAAAGACCAACTTCCTCATATCATATCTATGCAAATATTGCGCAGAAAGATCTTAAATTTGGACCTGAGGTTCAACACGATTTCGTCTTAAACAGGTTTTTTTTTCCACTTCTGAAACATCATAGAAACAAATTTATAGCGAAAATTCCATGATGACCTATTTGGAGCAATGAAACCCTAGAATCCAAAGCTCTGATACCAAATGTTATAAAACCAACTCACAAAAAGATAGTAAAGATAGATCAAAGCCTTAGAATTCAACCTCTTTGAGTGGGAACCTTGTTTACATTACACAAATTAACAATTATTCGATGATTCAAATGAAAAAACCTCCTTTCTACATATACGAGTATAAGGGTTCACAATATAACCAAGCCGACCTAATAGTAATAATATAAAGGCATAAAAATAACAATAGAGGGATTCTATGGGGCACAATAATAATAATATGGGGACAATAGGGGCACAAAAATATTAATAGGGGATACAACTACTATAGTAATGGAGGAATCACTAGTATTATAGGGACCCAACAAAAAACGTGCCTCTTGGAATGCCTCAGCCCCTTTACAGCTTGTGCATAGTGATTTATGTGGTCCACTTCCAGTTGTTTCATTCTCTGGCTACAAGTATTTCTTAACTTCCATTGATGATTTCTCCAGTCGCACTTGGGTATACTTATTAAAACTCAAGAGTGAAGTATTTAACATGTTCTTGGCCTTTAAGGCCTTTGTTGAAAAACAATCTGGTCATCAAATTCTTAAGCTATGATCTGATAATTGCAAAGAATATGTTAACAACAAATTCATCAACTTTTGCACTGAGAATGGAATTCAAGTTCAACATACTGTTCCATATACTCCACAACAAAATGGTGTAGCTAAAAGGAAGAATTTCACCTTAAATGAAATGGCTAATTGTATGCTTCAATCTAAAGGACTTAGTCTTAATTTTTGGGCAGAAGCAATTAACTATGCAAATTACATAATAAATCACACTCTTACTAAGGTTTTAAAGAATATCAATCCAGAAGAAGCATGGAGCTCAATTAAACCAGATGTAAGTCACTTTCATGTTTTTGGAAGTGAAGCATGAGCCCATATTCCAGATGAGAGACATAAAGCTTTAGAACCTAAGAGTGAAAAATGTATTTTTGTTAGATATTCTGAAGATGTCAAAGGATATACACTTGTTCCACTTAAGTCCAAAAATGTTATCATTAGAAGAGATGTAAAGTTTGTTGAAAATATATCAGCCTACAAGCCTAATTCAGTGAATGTGCCACCTCTCTCTGTCCCTTCTACTTCTGAAAATATTTCTTCTTCAGATGATGAAAGCAAGGATGAAAATACTCCCACACCTTCCTAGTATCCTCCTTCAGCTCCTCAACTCCCAAAATGGGTCCGTGCTACTCAGGATGTAGTAGGTGCTCTTGCCAGTGATCCTACATATCAATGATGTACACGTTCTCAGTTCGATAGAGCCTCTTCTTTACTGGCTTAAGCTTCAGCGAATTATGATCCTGGCACATTTATAGAAGCCTCAGGCCATCCAAATTGGGATGCAACTATGAATGAAGAATATCGTTCATTATTGGAAAATGATACATGGGATCTTGTTCCTCTTCCAAATGGACGAAAACTTGTTAGATGCAAATGGGTTTATAGAACCAAGTATGGCCTAGATGGAAAAGTTGATAAACATAAAGCTCATCTTGTTGCTAAGGGTTTTTCACAAGTTGAAGGAATTGACTATACTAAAACCTTCTCCCCTATTTCCAAAATTAACTTTATCCACCTTGTTCTTTCCCTTGCTACCTCTTTCAAATGGGGAAGTCCATCAGATGGATGTTAAATCTGCCTTCTTTCATGGAGACTTTCATGAAGAAATCTATATGGAACAACCTACTGGCTTTCTACAAATGGACTCCAGCCTTGTATGTCAGCTTAAGAAATCCCTTTATGGTCTCAACCAAGCTCCTCGAGCTTGGTAGGCCAAAATGGATAGATTTCTTTTAGAAACTAGCTTTTCTAGGTGTCATTCTGATAATACTGTCTACACCAAGAGAGTGGGTAAGTCTCTTATCATTCTTGTTCTTTATGTTGATGATCTTGTCCTTTCTGGTAGTAATCCCAACCTTATAAACGATTTGAATTCGAACCTTAAAAAGAAGTTTGAAATGACAGACTTATGACACTTGCATTATTTTCTTGGTCTTCAAGTCTTACAATCCAAGGAAGGTATTTCCCTTTCCCAGTCCAAGTATGCATGTGATCTTCTATGCCATTTTCACATGGAATATTGTAAGCCAAACCCTTCTCCCTTTCAGTCTGGAGCCAAAATTTTAGTCACTTGTACATCCCTTGAAGTTGATGCTACCTTATACCGTCAACTTGTGGGGAAAAATTTTGTATCTGACCCATACTCATCCTCATCTTTCCTTTGTTGTTGGCCTTATTTCTCAGTTTATGAAAAACCCACATGAAAGTCATTGGAAAGTAGCTAAAAGAATACTTCATTATGTTCAAGATATAGTTCAGTTTGAGATTCATTAAAGTGCAGAAGCATCTCCTCTATTGGTTGGTTTCACTGATTCCATTGGGCTGGTGACCCTGATGATCAGAAGTCTACTGCAGGTTATGTGTCCACTCTTGGTTCAGGACCTATTACATGGGCTTGCAAGAAACAAAGTTTCATTTCTCTTTCTTTAGCAAAAGCAGAGTATCATGGTGTTGTAGAAGTTAGTAAGGAAACCCTGTGGCTTCATCAAATCCTGTCAGAGTTTGGCTTTCAGTAGCAGCATCCAACTACACTTTGGTGTGATAATCAAAGTGCCATTCAACTATGCAAAGATCCAGTCCAACATCAGTACAAAAAACACATTGAACTACACATTCACTTCATCAGAAGCTCCTTCATGACCATGTTCTTGAAGTGCAATATTGTTCAACAGATGATCAAGTTGTAGACATCTTTGCAAAGGCTCTCACAAAGGCAAAGTTTATTAAACTTCAATTTATGTTTGGAGTTCAGGAAGTCGTCACTAAAGGGGGATAGGCTCTAATTCCTCCTTCCTTATCCTATTGTGTCATATTTGTACATCCTTCAATCCTATCCCAAGTTGTTCTTAAGGGGGGATGTTAGGATATTTCGACACATAGGAAATAGTTAAGTATAACTTGGTCTAGTGTAGAGTTAGGTCAAATGTGTTTCTTTACTATGTACTTTTGTAACTTACAATCCGACAGTCACGATATGTAGTGATCCGATGGTTCATTCTCTCCTCGGTATTACTGACACTTGATCCGTGACTTAACACCTGATTGGTCCATAATCTCTATTTAAAGATAATGGAGGGTCATTTGTAGGGTAACCGGTCATAAGAGAAGTTTATATTAATTTCCATTCTTTTATTAATAAATTTTGTGAAGTGGTCATGTTGGCTCGGGCCGTGAACTGTTTCCATCTTTGAGGGTTTTAACCACGTCAACAATATTGATGTATTGATCTGTGATCTATTTGTGAGTGATGTCCTTTGGGGTTCTGTCTGAGGAACTTACCCTGTAAATTCATACAATTATTTTCTCTCCTTTGATGCTTTTTCTTAGCACCTTATTGCTTCTTCTTCATTTGTTGTCGTTGTCCAACAACTTATTTTGCTTTTTTTTTGTTGGAATTTTCAACTACCCTTACATGGGTGGATGAACTTTCAACATTTTCCTTCTTGGAGATTAGTTCTTCTTTGAAACCAAAACCAACCTTGATGAGAGGGGATATTTTCTTGGAAAGCATCTCATCCAAGACTTTCCTACTCTCCCCAAGCTTTTGATGTTGAGAAACTTCTTCATTCTTCTTTTCTAGATCATGTCTCAATGAGACTATTTCATCTTGTAGTCTCTCGCAATGAGCTTCTCTTTCACCTCGATGAATGGTTAGCCTCCCATTCAATATGCTAGCCTCTTATTGTTGAGCATTTATATCAATTATTTTTTTCTCAACTTTTCATTCTTAAGCTCATAATGTTTCAATTTTTGCTCTTGCTTGAGATTTTCCTCTTATAGTTCCTTAATATCCTTTAGATCAGAGATCAACTTCTTTGTAAAGTAGATCATTTCATTCATATCCTTGTATTCACTATCAGAGGTGATAGTTGAGTTAGCACAAAGATCTAAATTCCTTTCTCTATCCATGAATTCTTCTAGAGGTCTAAGGGGTATCCCTTCTTCATCACTACTAGGGGTACTCTTATTTTCTCCTATGGATGAGCACACCTAGGATATCTCTTCTTCTTCTCAATTATTGTCATTAGCTATTGTTACAAATGTAGATATCTCTTCATAAAAACTAGATGTATGAGTACCTTTATCCTCAGAAAAGGAATATGTACATCTAGTGTCTAAATTACGTATCTCTTTACATTTATCATAGAACAATAGCTTACCTTTTGAGTAGCATGGCCTGTCTTTTGATTGTTCATCATCCTTGTAATGGAAATCAATGATTTTCTCACTGGAATAAATGTCTTAAATATTTTGAGAATCTTCCCTTTGAGATTCCTTCTTCTTCTTCTTCTTCTTCCTTTTCTTCTTATCATTAGCGGCTACATGTTTTTGTCCACTACTTGAGCAACAAGGTTCTTCAGCCTTCTCTTGATCAACATTGCTATCTTCTCCATATAGTAATTGCAATCTATCCAAAATTTCCATTGTTTTCTCGCAATGCCTCATCTTATCATCATCTAGCTTTGATAGCCCTTTCATGATAATCCTCTTGATTTCTGTATGAAAATAATTCATCTCTCCATATTCTACAGACAACTAAACATCTTCATTAATGATCATCAAATAGGCTCCCATTCTAATCCTCCAAAGTTCATAGTCTAATCCATGAAATAACATAAGTCCGTTTGGTGTTAGCCAAACTTGATTAGCCATTGATTCCTTTTGATCTACCTTCGAGAAGTTAAGTTGTTCCTTAAGGAACCTCATTCTGATACCAAATGTTGGAAACAAAGTTAATACTGAGAGGGAGGTTGAATCAATATTAAGGCTAATTCAGACGTTTCTACCAATTTATATTTGACATTTAAACTTGGCATCCATCAAATGAGCGAAATCAACAACATCTCATGTTTAGCAACATAAATCAACACATGAACATATGCACCAAGAGAAACATACACATTGGACATAGAGGTTTAACATGGAAACCCTTCTGGAAGAAAAACCACTAAATCTTCTTTTTTATTTGATATAATACGATAACCTACTCTATTACATCAATGTTTGTGAACCACCACTGACAAGAAGCACCAAATCCATTTCATTATTTGATAGCACCTGCTATTAGGAAGCACAAAATCCCTTCTTTTGCAAACACCTAATCATCTTACTAGGAGCACCATGTGAAGCACCAACTCCATGGATTTGTTGCAAGTGAAAAATTTTAGCTCGAATTTATGAAAGGACCAACTTGTTGAAGACACTAACCCCCAAGCCTTCCTTAGACAGCCACTAAGATGGAAGCACCAACTTCCTGTATGTAGGCTCCAACCCACACTCGAAAGGAAATAATGTTAAATGTAGATGGCATCTGCTTTGCTTGATATCAACTTTGTTCTCCTCTACAACCTTTCGTCTGTTCAACCCATGCTACACTCTATCCTCTTCTCACACTGCATCAACCCAGTGTTCTTCTCAACAACATCCATTAATACACATCCCTTCTCTACACTCTTCCCATTTTACAACAGCATACAGGCACAAGGGGTTCTCTGCTCTCAACCTTCTTATTCTTGGGCACTCTTAGTCTCAGTGTGCTACATAGGCACTCTCATCCTCTTGTATACATCACAGGAACAATTGGACTCTTCTCAACAACACAAGTGCACTTATCCTCTTCTCAACATCACACATGTAGAGCTCCTCACCCAACTCTCTCAACAATGTTTCTTACCCCCACCTTTCTCAACTGTAATTCGGGGTTTTGTTTCACAGTAACAGAGTGATCAATGTTGTCCCTGTCAACCATATATTTACCATTCACATTATCAGAGTGTACCTCTGCATGGGTCTCCATCCCGTTGTTACATCTAATACATAGGAACTGCAGCTTTAGTAACCACTCAGAGTGGTCTCTAGTCACTCACCCATTGTTGTTGCATTAAACATGAGGATGGGCACCTGAGTGTTATCATGCTAAGAAGTAAATCCTTATTCAACCTGCACACTCCACAAGCCTTTTTCTTTTTGTGAACAAATATCCTGTCACTGAGGCTCTAATATTCATTAAATTCCACATAGAATACAAGTAAGATTAGGGATGGCTTGTCTTAGCTCATGACAGATTCCATTAGTTCATCCTGTGCAACCATGGTCCTATATTTTCTTCAAGACAAGAGTTTTTGCATTTGCCATTATTCCAACTACCAACTCTTCTACACGCATTTACTTTATTATCCCAAGGTTACACCAATCTAGTTATGGCTATGTCCAATTATCGCATACCCACCAAATCTAGAGAAATTATATCCAAAGTTGTCAACTCGTATTCATGATCAAAGGTGTTATGCTCTTAACCAATTGTCAAACCATCCATTCCTACATACATAACTTATGGAGAATAGCCAAGTTGGCATATCTGCTAAATATGGCACATAGTGCCCAAGTGATGCCAACTCATCACACCATGCATGTGCCCCCAATGCACTTTACTATAGGCCCAAAGGTATTTTATCACACACTACTTCCAAATCCATCAAAATTTCTTTACATATTTCTTTGTTGGGTGTATATCCTACTCTTCCGCCATAGGACTAGGTGACATGAACTATCGCTAAGCCTCTAGGCAGTAGACCTCTTTGCTGCCCTACAGGGGCTAAATACCCTTTAAAACCTTCTCCACAACCTTGGTCACATAGTGGACAAAAAACTTGTCTTAGGCTTCTTCTTATCCTTCAAATTTCTCCTTTGAGATCACGTGTCAAAAAGGGACCACTTGTTGTATGTATTCTCCAATCAAAAGCCCTTGGGATGACATGTAGAACATTTGCTTCTAAATCCTTTGAGAGCTTATTTTCCTTTATAAACCTCTACAGCCTTTGTATTTTTTAATTCCAAGAACCATGTACTGGCACTAAGGCCCGAAGCTCCCTATCCCAATGTTTCCATAAAATTATTTTAACAAAATGTTACGGGGTTTCCGAACTTTTGGGATTCTGACCCTTTAGGCTTCTTCCCCTCTAGAATTTCGACCCTCCAGGGTCATAGGCTTTACACTTCCCTAGATCACTATAATCTCGTAGCCTTTTTTAAATAACTTTCCAGGCTTACTACCTTTTAGGCTTTCGAGGTTTCAGGGACTACTCCTAAGGACTTCAAGTCCTAAATTTTTTTGACTATGATTTTTTATACAAAGGGCCATTTGTAGACTTCAGCATACCGCACCAAATATATTTCCAATCACTTTTCAATAATTTCATTTCCATGAGAATTTGATAAATTCCCCTCATGAAAAAATTCCTCCAAATTTTTGGACTCCCAACCATCATATTCATCATTTTATGGCTTCTGCAATAAGCCTTCTATTATGATGATTCTTTACAAGAAGTTGTAGCAACCATGGGTTTCCCCCAGAGCTTCACACATTAAGAACATAAATGTTATCCCAGTTACCATCACATCTAGGCTCGTGGACATAAAAGCCAACATCCTCTGCCACAATAATCCATGGTAGTCTAGTGGACATCAATGCCAAGAATTTTGTTGTCACTAGCAATCAGACAATGCCAGTTGTCCAACACATCTCCTAGCATGACTTTTGACATCAATACCAACACACTTATTTCCACTAGTCATCCAAGCAATGCCAACTACCCAACACCATATTTTATCTATTTAGTGCAAAATCATAACACAACAATTAACAAATCCCTAAATATTAGGAGAAATTAACCCAAATAGTGTGGCTTCCAAATTTGTAAATATATTTTAGTAGATTTGTTATGACAAACTGTCTAGTGGAATATCCACAATAGTTTATGGACCATATTAGTATCAAAGTAGATTTCCTTGGGTATGTGGGTTTTTTTAGGTACCTACATCAGTGAAGTTGAAAGTCATAAAACCCCAACTATAGTTAACAAATCTATTAACAAGCCCCAACATCCTACAATGGAGAGGTTTGTGTGACTCAAAGCAAAATTTAGAAATATAAACCATAATGTTAGTCTCCTAATGGTGGCCCTAACCAATAATTTCAAGATATTAACAGAATGTGGAGTTTATAATGCATAGGTTAGATTAGGGGAGATCTAGGGATCAAGAATAACCAAATAGGGAGACTAAGAAAAAAACTAAAAGGAATAACCTAGTTTGAGTATCATGAACCATTCACAGTCCCTTTTTTCAAGATGGAAGTGAAGGTTGACAACAAGCGATATCAAGGTGAGATTTATGCTTTGAATGTAAATTAATGATTGTAGCAATTAGAGGTTTAATTTTAGTGTTCACGACATAAAAGAAGAACATAAAATTTCATTTGTACGTCTAAAATTAGAGGGTCATACCATGACCTAGTGGGAATTCCACAAGTAAACCCTGGGATTGTAGGTATATCCTCCAATAACTAAGTGATCGAATTTCAAAAATCTCATAAAGGAATAGCTCTACCCTATCAGGTATGTAGAGGGCCAGTGTATCCGAGGGAATTCATTCTAGACATATGGGTATAATGTATAAGAGCAGACCACCAAATTTAGTAAGATAACAATAATGTTGGCTGTATTCCCAAAGAACCTATATGTACTCCTCAAGTATCTAGGGGGGTCTACATAGCCATTGTTACACACTTGACCTGTGAAGAATATCATGAGACAAGCGAAAATGACATTATATTATTCAGAAGAATAATGCAATGTTCACTTGCTTCTTGAAGGGGGAAACCTCCAAAAGAGCAGAGGTCAAGTACAATAAAACTCGACAAGACTTCCCTTGATATCTAAGACTATATATAGTTTCATAACATCCAAAACCCTAAGTAATTGTGATCCCTTTCATATACAAGTTAACCATGTTATCTATTAACTATGGCCCATTTATAAGTAATTGTGGTCCCTTTTCTATAATGTGGGTCAACCACTTACAATCATTATTAATGTGGGTAATCAATTACGAGATTTATTGACTCAACTAACTAAATATAACTCTAACAAGACCCTTTGGGCTTAATATATAAAAAAAGGGGTTAGGGTTGGACCCTAACTTTCCCTTCCCCTTCAAAAACATATTTGTCCTCAAGGCTGAAGCTGTGGAAACAGCTAAAGAATAGGGGTTGGATCCTATTTCGCATCCTCCGGAGAGGTTTCATTCTATTTGATGAGGACTTCCTTAATCATGCATCCATGAAGATGTATTTCTCGAGCACTGAGGACTTGATCAAGAATTACCCAAAGTGAACTTTCCTCATCCAATTATGGCGAACTATCTGAACCATGCAATTGTTCCCCATGACTTTTTTGAGGCGGGATCCATAGAAGACTGGTTGTAGCTTTAAAGTGGGCAGAAGTTCCAGTTTGTATGTGACAACATCACTATGCTTGATTACCTAATAAGGCCCATACAATTTTATTTCTAATTTATGGAAACCTTTTTGTTTGAGAGAGATATGGTTATACAGATGGAGTCACTAAAATAATTGGTCACCCACATGAAATGAACTCTTTGAATGGTGTTAGTCAACTTATTTCTTTATCTATTTCTAAGCTTGATGGAGATTATCTTTGGTATCAGTGATCATGGTGGCACAATTCTAAAGGATCTTATCAACTCCCTATGTTTTGGAAGATCGTAGGAGATAAGAAGCTAGTGAAGGTTAGAGTTGGCCATACACTACCTCATATGGTGTCATCTTGGTGGCTTCATGATAGTTAGTATTATACCACCATTTAGCTAAAGGCAACTACTATACCAATTTATGTGGATTGTCTAAAGCGAAGCATTGTATATAGGTCTCCAAACATTTGTTGACTACTTTTATTTGGCTATCTGTCTGGGGATGCTAAGAAATACTCATATGAAGTTATGTGCCCTATAGCTTGAATAGTTCTTGCCAAAAATTATTGGTGAAAGTGGGATCTTAATCAAACACAATGGAAATCGACATGGCATGTAGTTTAAATATTTGATCCAGGAAAAATTGAGCCACCAACGTTGGGGTAAATGGTTGCATTAAAGCACAAAAATGAGCATATTAAGTAATTTTGTCAACAACCACCATGATGACTAATTTATTGCCTAAATTTGGGAGAGTTGTAATGAAATCCATGGAGAAATTTTCCCATATTGAAGCAAGTAATGACAAGGATGTAAATTTTATGGTATCTTGATGGTTATCCCTTTGTTGCGATGGTAGAATTCACATTCAACTACCAAAGTGAGAATGTCTTGTTTCATTTTAACAAAAGAGAAAGAGCAGCGTGTGCATGCATAACTCTTCTGAAACCATAAATGTACTGTAATGGTTGAGGAGTGTGGATATTCATATATGTAGGTTTTTAGCATGGAGTTTAGGGAGAGCACAACATGATCGTTATAGTGAGGAATAGTGTCCTTCCAAAATTAACCCTCTGATGGATTACAGTCTACTCATAAACTATTGATGAGCTAGGATAGAGACGAGTGGGAGAACCATTCATGATGGGACTCTTCAACCCAAGCTGGTATGGGTAGAGAGAGGGAGGAAAGGGTGCCATCTTCCTCAAATTGGAAATATAAGGCATTGGACATGACATTATCGCTTCGTTTCTTGTATACTATCTCATAGTCATAACCTGCTATTTTAGTGAGCCATTTATTTTTGTGGGGCAACGATAGACACTGCTCCAGGAAATACTTTAGATTATTATTGTCAATGAAGATATGGAAATGCCTCCCCAATAAGTATGGTCACCAAGTGTCTTCTGCATGTAATATGGCCATCATTTCTTTCTCATACGTAGATTTACCTAAATGATTTCAACTCAGTTGTTGACCGGTGAAAGCTAGTGGTCGATCTTTGTGTATTATATTGTGCCAATTTTGGTACCTAAAGAATCACTTTAAATCACAAAAGCTTTTTTGAAGTATGGTAGGGCTAATACTGGTGCGAAGCACATGGCCTGTTTGAGAGCCAAGAAGGCATGTTTAGATGCGCCATTCAATAGAAATTCAATTTTATTGAGACAATTGGGGAGAGGCCTAGAAATACATTCATAATTGATGAAAAATTTGCAATTATAGCCTGTGAGACCCAAGAATCCCCTCAAGCTCTTCAAGGTTTTTAGTTAGGGCCAATATTGCATTGCCTTAATCATTTTAGGATAAAACCTTACTCGAATTTGGCCCACAATGTGTCCCAAATACTCCACTTCTTCCATGCCAAAATAACACTTGGATAGTTTGACAAACAATTTGTGATCCTACATAAGTTGAAATACCTTATCAACATGTTGAAGTTGTGTGTCCCATGTTATATTGTAGATAAGGATGTCATCAAAAAATACTAGGACAAAATTTCTGAGAAATGGTTTAATAAGGTGGTTCATGAGGCCCTAAAAAGTGGATGGGGCATTACAAAGATGAAATGGCATGACCAAGAATTCACAATGGCCTTCATGGGTTATGAAGGTTGTATTGGGAATGTTAGCTTCCTTCATCCGTATTTGGTGATAGACTGAGCGAAGGTATAGCTTGGTAAACAATTTGGCACCATGTAGTTCATCAAGTAGATCATCAACTACTGGGATAGGAAATTTTTCCTTGATGGTGAGTTTATTAAGGGCCCAAAATTATGGACACATGCACGATTCACCATCTATATTTAAGACCATGACCACTGGGGATGAATAAGGGTTGGTGTTGGGACGAATAAAACTTGCTTCGAGGAGTTCCTTGATAATTTTTTCAATCTCATTCTTTTGTGCAAAAGGATTTCTATAGGGGAAAAAATTGGTTAGTTGCATCCTTAGAAGAAAAAGGATGTTATGATCATGTTCACCCCTAGAGGGTGGAAGCTCCTCGGGTTTATCAAAAACTCACTGGCAGTGATCCAATACCTCTTGCATATCTGGATGAATGTTAGTAGGAATAGATTCAATGGAGTGGATGGAATTGAATTACATTATTACCCCATGATGGCCCTTTTTAAAAGCTTCTCCATTCAATGCAAGTTGATGATAATAGGAGCACCTTCCTAGAGTCTCGAGAGTGTATGAGTGTGTTTGTTATGCTTAAAGCTCACATAGATATCCTCACAATCCATGGTGATAGGTCCTAATGTGTGGAGCCATTTAATTCCAAGAAAAATGTCACAACCACCCATTTCAATGGAAAACATGTGGGTTTTACGGTATAATCCCCCATCTAAAGCTTAACATTTTCACATTGTCCTTCACATTTCATGGTTCCTCCGTCGGTGGTAAGGACTTGGAAATTAGATTTCACCCTCACAAAACAATGAACACCCTCTCGTGACGTCTTATGGACAAAGTTATGTGTGTTTCCACTATCAATCAACACCAACACTAGCCTATGTTTAATAAAACCTCTGATTTTGAGCGTTTGTCGAGAAGCAATGCCTACCAAGGCATGGAGTCAAATAATCGGCTCATCTGGTGTACTTGTAGTATTTATGACGGTGTTTGTGGTTGTTTGAGGTTCACTCTCTTCCTCCCCATCTAGTTCAGTGGATGAAATCTCATACGTTGAGATGTTTTCAGTAGCCTCGATTTGAAATAATTTTGGTCCCTGGATTTATGTCCCAGGGAATATTTGTTATCACAATAGTAGCATAGGACTTGTTTCCTTCTTTTGGCCATTTATGTTAGTGACACCTTTTGAACCTCAATTGTTTTGGTGGGACTCGTGGTAGGGGTGGGACATGCCCGTCAAGCAAAATTTGGATAGTTGGATTCGACATTTAGCATAGTTTTTGCATCTAAGGCCTTGTGACATGCTTCCAACCAAGTAGCTAGTTGATGCATTTGAACATGGGTTTGGATGGCTTCCTTTAAGCCACTAATGAAATATTCCATATAAAATGAATCTCTCAAGCCTCATTCTAAATGTCTAATTGTTCAAAGGTTGTAATGTAGTCCTGTACTATACAAATTTGTCTACATTTGGTGAGGTGACCCAAAAAGTGAGATTCCCTATCAAAATGGGCACAAATGGCTTTTGAGAACATGTTCCATTGTTTCCTACCTAGATAGCATTTCTGATGCCACTACCACCACTAAATTCACTCGTGGTCCAAGTAAAGAGCTCCCACATGTAGTTCAGTTTCATCATCCCAGATACTATTGAGGTGGAAATATTGTTCCATTTGCACCACCAATACTATCGAGTTAGAGCCATCAAATTTGTACATGTCAAGCTTGTGTGTCTTATGGCTCAAATATTGATGACCCCCATTGAAATGAAGGTGGTGGTTGGATTATCATTCCACGTGGGTATTGAAATTTTTCTCATCTCACATGGTTCTTTAGCCTTGCTCAGGGTGCCTAGTGCTGCTACTTGGACTTTGGCATAAATGGACTCCTAGAAGTCCTAGAATTATTTCTCTAATTTTTCCACCTTCTTTAGAGCGATAGTTTGAGCCTGGGTACTATTCATATGCTTGTTCTAGTTAAATTTTAAGCTTACTTAAGATTAGCATGGTTGGAAACAAGGCAAGGTTAAGATTCTATTGATATGGGTCACTTGAAGTCACTCTTTGAAAAAACTTGGGACCACGTGAAAGTTGGGGGCATACAGATGAATTGTACCATTGTAATTAGCTCATTGTATGAAATATTGTGGGATATATCTCTTGCAAGTGGCCTGTGGTGACCCCATATTTTTTTCATATACTCAAAAAAAAAAATAGTCCCCATTAATGACTACTGTCATAGTCAAAATCCAAAATGATTGATAGTACAAAATGTCCTGCGAAAATTTGATCTAGTCTGTAGCAGCAAGACCACAAATTCTTAGCACCACAAAATGTTATGCTACCATTTGATTTGGTTTGTAGCAGACGAAACTCTAACTGCACAAAGAATCTGATTTTTATTCTGGTGACCGAAACCCCATCTATTAGATCTGATCTAGATGGTTGTGGCGGAAACCCCAACTGTTGGATCTTATGTAGATGGAGACAGTTGAACCCAAACTACTGGGAACTGCTAAAGCTAGGAGGGAAATCTTCAGATAGCAGAGTGAAATATGGTCACAAAGGAATGTTAGGTGCTACAGATTGTGATATACAGAGGGTTCTAATAGTAGTACTTGACCCAATATTTCATAGCACCAACTAAGGAGGATCAATTGTACCCTTAGCTGTACTACCCAACTACCCTTTATAAGTGTGAGTAATCTCCCCAAGTTCTATTCTTAGTGTACTAAAACAAAAATATGGCCGATGACTTATCTAAGGTTTTGTTTCACATTAACCTATGGGGGGCTTTTGATATACCCAAAGGCATGTGGAAATGTAATCTATGTGTGGTTCTCTCTAATGCACTAATATTCTAAGGGGTACCCATAGGGGTTACAATGGAGTCCAACAAGCATGACCACCTCTTGTAGTTCCTATGTGTAGGCCTCCCCAAATCTGTAGGTTTATGCGCTCAACAATAGATCTTTTGGTTTAAAGAGGTTGAAACACATCTCTAGCCTAAAAACAATTATGCCAAAATTGGAGGTGTAGCTAGCTAGGGAAACTGCTTTGATACCATTTGTTATACAATTAACCTGTGAATAATATCAGAATGCTGTAAATACGAGAACAATATTTCCAAAAACAAAAAAATAACACAAGAAATGAGACAAGCTAAAAATATATTATATTATTCAGAAGTAGAATGCAATTTTCACTTGCCTCTTCGAGGGGGCAACCTCCAACAGAGCAGAGCTCAATTAAATAATCGATGACAATTCACTTATATAAGTATATATATATTTTCATGACATCCAAAACCCAAATACTTGTAGCCCCTTTCACAATATGGGTTAACCACCTAATTTATTAACTATTGCCTATTTATAACTAATTTTGGCCCATTTTATATAATGTGAGTCAACAAGTTACAATCGTTATTAATGGGGATAAATGATTACGGGATTTATTGACTCAACTAACTAATCATGACTCTGATGAGGACCCTTGGGCTTATTACATAAATAAAGGGGTTGGGGTTGCACCCTAACAACCATCTATGAAACTAAATGATATTATTTAAACCTAGAATGGTGGATGAGGATTATGTATAGGAACAATACTTGGAGAACATAGGTTAGAACAAAAGGAAATCATGTGGGACAAAGTAGAAGGATCACTAGGAGACTTACAAGGAGGTGAAGAATAAGAAGAGATGAGGAAGAGACCAAAAGAAAATAGCCACAACAAACTAGTTCAAAGGTCTCAACAACCACTGCAACCATTATAACATTGATGGTCATCCAGAGGATAAGTTTTGGAAGTTGCATATACAGCTCAATCTGAAGATCTAAAAGAAAGATGCTCAGAAGAAAAATATCATAGTCACAAATTTGAGTAATCAAGTGGGATGCAGCTCACATGAGGATGTGAATATTGTTTGTACACCAATGTAGAAGGGGGTGAATTTGGGTAGCCTTTAGCAATAAGAAGATAATAAAATCACCATACTCGTCCATATAAATACATAAGTCAAGAATATGGCTTAGGATCATAGCTGAATCTCATAGTAGTAGATTTGGTCATGAAAATGGGACTAGATACTCTCAACCATCATATCCCATATCCATTGGGATGGGTCGACAAGGAGGCAAAGATAAAGGTAAACAAACAATGCATAATCAAAATTTCTATTAGGGCTAACTCTATTGATGAACCAGAGTTGAATGTACTTCCACTTGATGCATGTGGATTTGTGTTTGGTAGTCACTTTATGTGCATGTGGGATGATATTTTCACATAAAGAGCTAACAATGCTTCCTCATCAAAGGATGGAAAATCCTTCATCACTAATGCACACAAGGGTAAGTCAAAGATCTTGTTGGTAAGTTCCAACCTAGCCAAAAAATTGAAAGGCTTTAGAAAGAAGTATGTTTTTCTATTTTGAGGAGAATTATTCTATAAAAGAGGTCATGAGAGCTAAGTCATCCCTAGAGGGGTTCCATAAGGATTAAAAACAGCAAGTAGAAGAGCTTTTACCAGTGTACAAGGGCATTTTCTAGGAGCCCAAAGGGATAGCACCTGAGAGGGAAGTGGATTACAAGATTCAATTCATTTTGGACTCTCCATTGACAAACATTGGGTTATACAAGAAGTTTTATATAGAGGCAAATGAGGTAAAGAAGAAATTGTAGTAGTTAGTATGAGAGGGTTTAATTCAATCAAGTACCTCACCATGTGGGGCACCCATCATCATTTTGCTAAATAAGGATGGGGCTTGGTAGATCTGTATTTATTACAAGGAATTCAACAAAATTATGCTCAATAATAGGTATTTCTTTTCCATGATAGATGATTTGTTGGATCAGTTGTAGAAATCCAAATAACTCACCAAACTAGATTTGAATTCAAGGTATCACCAAGTTCGAAAAACAGAAGAGGATACTTAGAAGAATTCCTTCAGAACTAGAGAAGGTTTGTATGAGTGGTTAGTTATGACATTTGGCCTATGACATTTGGCCTAGGAAAGAACAATTGCTTTGTATTGAATTCAAAGGAGAAAAAGCTTGCAACCCATTTACCTTTATGTCACAAGCCTCTTCCCATGATCTCCAACCTTATCCTTGGATGACAACCCTTCTAGCCCTATTTCAGCAGCATAAGCCTACCTTCAGTGGTCCTCCCCAACCCTCTAGCCTATGTTTGATTTTATAGGCTAAGACGAGGAGGTTTGAGATACTCTTCCTATGGGGTGAGATCCTTTAAAGGTGGGATAGGAGATCCACAAAGAGAGGGAATTAGCTCCATTATGAGAGGGATCAAGATTGAGTAAGCATCAACTTGAACCTTTCAGTTGGGAAAAATTCAACTAACAAAGATTCTAGATTTTACTTTTTACTTTTTACTTGTGTTGAGTCATGTGTGCAGTCCACAGTGTAAGAGATAGTGCACTTTTATGCCGACTTTAATGGTAAATTTTTTTCATGCACAGAAACTAGCTAGGGAACCACACAGGAAATAAAAAATAGGTTTCTGGGTCTTGTAATTTAGAAATTTCATTCTCTTTGGGATTTTTTAGGTTCTGGCCTTGTAGGGGAATGCTTTGGAACACTTTGATGGATACTGAAAGATCCAAATTATGGTATGACATGTAACATATTTCCCCCTAAAGTGAAAAGTCAAAAAAGATGTTTGAGTACTGAAGTGCTTTATCAAGCCAAGGTTCAGATTAGAGACTGTGGTTGGAGACCTAAAATAATCAATCAAGGGTTACAATGAAATATATAATCATAATTGAGGTAGGAATTCCCAAACTTAGAGCATAAATATCTCAAAGAATTAGTATGGAAATACATCTGAAGATCCATGTCAACATAAGACATAGTATGGATGCAACCATCAATGGGTCTATGTTTATAATCATGAATATTTAATAACTCCACATAGCCTGGATGGATGAAACTAGATCTAGGGTCTTGATCTCCATATCTCGATCCGTAGTATGAATCTAACCATGTAAGTGAATGTCTCATAGTCGAACATGGTAGAAACCACTTGATTACTAGTTCATGTTAGATGCAACCAAACTTGGCCTAGTTTTCTATGAAGACTCCGCATTTTGAGGAGTGGAGTGCGCAGTGGAGAATGCAGTGAAGAATGAAGTGGACCCCGCAGTGGAGTAGTTGGAATGCATCGTGCGATATAAGGGATCCAGGTGGGGTGAAGCCCCTTGTTTTTTTTAAATATATAATAATCAATGGTTTTAGCCACTTGTTTTAGGGACCCTATGGTATTTGGACCATGGTATTGTAATAATGTACCCTTGATGTAATAGTGTATAATCGGGTCAAATAATAAATAAGAGATTTATCTTGGTGATCTAGATCTATGTTCATGGTTGTATCTTTCTGATCTGTGGTTTGTGAAGAAGGAAGAGTCTCTACAGCTAAGTGTGCATGGGTCTAGGTCTGTAGCTGAGTGCACAGATGACCTGTAAGTGAGTGTGCACATCAAGAACTATTTTTTGCACAAGAATTGTTAATATAAGCAATAGTTCTTGTGGACATACTCCCACATTGGGATGAACCATGGTAAAAATTTTGTCTTCATGTGTTCATTTTCTTATTATCTATTGTGGTGTAGCAGTTTATTACTGTTGCATGTTGTTACAACTCGGTGATGTTTTATGAGTTTATATGATATGTTAAGTGATTAAATGAATGCGGCGAAGTGATTTATGAGTGTTAAGTACAAAATAACATAAAAATACCACATCGCATTATCAATCAAGGTTGTAGAAACGTAGATTTGTATCCTCCCATAGTCACTTCAGGTGAGACTATGATCTCCTTATAGGTCGTTGCTAAAAGGGCCAATGATTAAGAGTTTTGTTGGTGCATAGTATAGATTGAACCTAGGTCAACCCAACCTTAGCCAACAGATGGTTTTGTTGTTGGGATCAAGATTTGTTTGAGGGATATGTTTATGTAGCATCCTTCGAAGAAAGAAATTCAATATTGGCTAGAATCAAAGGAGAAAGAATTTGTAGATCAGGGGAATAGAAACCCTTGCCTGAATTTTGAAACTTGGTTAAACAGATATATTTTCACAAATCAATACAAAATTTTCTTTGCATCATTTCTTGTTGAACTGTATGAGTGGATATCAAGGTTGACTAAAGGAAAGACCTATTTTAAAGGTGAAGAACCTACAACATGAACTCCTGAATTGATACAACGACTCAAAAGCACTAACAATAGAATTTCAAGGGCTGTCGATTTATGGATTGATAACACCTTGGGAGGATTCATTATTGAGTTCACAGTAGACCAGACCATGAAGGAGAACAATGATTCTTCAAGGGACTGTGAGGTAAGTATTTGAAATATTTGAAACTCTGGATTAAGATGCTTCTGTGTGAAAAGGAAGTTTTATAGATGCAATTAGATTGTTGGCTTACTTATGTTTGGAAGAAGAGGGAATAAACCTAAGCCAAAGATCATAGTAATTCGAAGTGGAAAAAGATATAGAGTAGATACCAGAAAAAGTGCTCATGGACAAGATCCAAAGACCTTTGTAGAGACTAATATAGTACTCTTTTGAGTGACTCTAAAAGTGAAAGAGAAGATAGCCACCCTAATAAGCTCCAGCTAACTTCGCAATATACACCTTCCAATCCTAAGAGTTTGCAAAAGACATAATCTAGTAATAACCATGGTGTTTTTGGCTCTCCCCATCCCCTTTCCCCTTCCCCTACCTGCCCAAGAAGGAATATGGTTAATGATATTAAGATGCCTGTTTTGAAAGCAACTGGATTAGAGGATCCATAGCATTTTTGGTTTTTATGTGAAGTAGTAGGGACCACAAAGTAGGTCAATGATGTGAACATAAAGAAAGTGTAGCTCGTTACGACATTCTGAGACAAAGAATTAACATGATTTATGAAGTATTCGAATAATTAGATCAGAACATTTGCAAATATTAAAGCAGCACTGATAAGATAACCTAAGAAGTTGAAGTCTAAGTCGCAATGCATCACTAAGTTGAAGGAGATAAAACAAAATCATACTGAGTCTATGTGGGAATTTGATCAAAGGTTTAAGGTGTTGTTGGATTAGGTGAGTTTTGACATAGCTCTACAACAAAATCAAGAATTGTTTATAGTTGTGTTGTTACCACATATCATATTACTGTTGACACAATAGAAGATAGCAAGTTAGGATGAAGCTTTATAGATTGTGATGAAGTTAGAAGTTTCTCCCATAGGAAATACCAATGTAGGTATGCAACAGATTCAGAGTCAGTTGGTGAACCTAACCTTGTAGATACAAGATATCAAGAAGAGTAAGGAAGTCATCGAAGACGTGTGGTGTACAAAGTGAAAATAAAAAGGCGTCTCCAAAGAAAATTGTCCTATTTTTAAGGATTACCTAGCTAGTTGTGCACCAAATCCTTTGAATGTAGGATCTGACCTATGGTGTCAGATATGTAAGACAAGAGGCTAGGACATCCTATGGTGTTAGAGGATATTTGAGTAGGTTGTACATATACTAGAGGATGTATGACATGTTTTGGAGTTGTATATTGATGGTAGAGTTGTTGTGGAGTAGGTTGATGGCCCAAGTGTTAGTATATTTGTTGGTCGACATCCAAATCAACCTAGTTTTACTTATTATGATAATCATGATTGGGTTGTGACTTGGTGAAGTGTTGTAGAGTTGAAAATACATTCCTGAGGTCTTTCTAATCATGATCAAGATATGGAATAAGTTTGGATAAATTTTGGGCTGGTTTCACTCAGTTTCTTCCATTCCCTGCCATAGTTACAGCGATGCAGGCTTGTGGGTATGGCTGAAGGGATCCTATCACTCATACACATACCTATGCATGAAACCGATCGAGATAAGCTAGTGTTGTGCATGTGACTGAGAGTTAGAGCTAGAATTTCTCTGGATTCCTCACACATCTCAGTGAATTTTGGTATTGTGGCGATGTTCTTAATCAAAACTTTTCAGTATATGGTTAGAAAAATTAATGGATCTTCTAGAAGTTGGTTAAACTTGAAAATATCCATAAATTAGTGGAGAGAGAAACTTGATCTAGTGAAGGAGCTAGATCTAAGAAAATTCAGTTGTGTGAAAATAAATTTTGAGTGGTCCATAACTTGTAGCATTTACTTAGTTAACCATCATAGAAAAATGACGAGGAAGGCTTTGAGTCTATTTTGTTATTCATATTCACAGTATGAGAGCATGCCAATGTGAGGGAATTACGAGTGAGTAAATATTGCAGTAGATACTCGCACAATATTGTAGAGATATATCATAGTTATGTATGCAAAATTTAGAGAATGATTTGACGAGAATTGTAGAGGTTTTGTTTTGTAGGTGACAATATTTAGAGAGGAGAATAATTGACATCTTATGGTGTGTTGGAGAGAAAATATTATAGTGAGTAGAGTAAAAGAAGTAACCCCCTTAGGGAAGAAATTTTTATTTAGATTTTGTGTGTAGAATGATGGTGTTGTTGGGTTGCTCATGTTGAGCAGATTGAGAACCTAGTTTGAAAATATATGAAATGTGGTTCGCATGAAGGAAGTGAGGGCATGTAGGCTTCATAGTAAACAATTATTTGGAAGATTCACTAGAAGGAACAAATTTCTCCATCCAATAGGAGTTGGATAGTCCAATGGGAGTTGGGAGAGGATCGTTGGTCATGGGATATTCTAGCGGATACATTTTTGTAGATAAGTGAGAGTAACATATTTCATGTTTGATAGGTGCCAACATATTGTGGAGGAAGTCTAGCCTTTTAGCTTATGGTTGTAATCTAATCCATGTAAAATATTGTTCAACAGGTTAATAAAAGAATTGAGCAATGCAGCAAAAGTAGGGTGGTTTTCTCCTGAAAGAGTTTCCAACAAAAATTATTGTGTTCTTATGTGTGCATGCTTATGTGATGTTTTTCATGGTTATTATGCTTTGATTTTATTATTTCTTTCATTTTTTGATAAGCTAATAATGTTTATGCTTGTGGCTAATTAAGAATATGTAAAAAAAAAATGATATAAAGGCCATCATTATTGAATCATCCCCCCCTCAGTAGTGATCTAGTTTCCAACAATTTCTTCTTTAATGCAGATCTCTTTTCCTTTGAATCCATGCTCTCCTATGTGTCTTCTTGTGAGGGATCTGGTCTATTTGTAGGTTTGGAGGTACCTATCCCTTTGGCTACCTCAACTACTTTGGAAACCCTAAATAAGTTATTTACTTTCTCTTCATCTTCCCAAGTAATTGGAGTATTTTCCCAATCATATTTTATTTTTTGGCAATGTTGGGTGGAAATACCCTTTGATTCATATATATAGTATCCAAGATCTCCAAAATTGAGGCATTCTAATTCCTATGGTTCAACTTCTTCTTCTTTGAAATTATTCATGCAATATGTTCCTATGCATAACTGAAAGTTAGGCCATGGAGCCTTCTTTGAATTTATCAAAAAATGAGTGGGCCTTGTTGTGAGTTGATATGCCACTTCTTGCAACACAAAATTGTTTGTGACAAATAGTGGTAACTGATCAGGATTCCTATATGCACCAAATCATGTTATATATGTACAATCTCTAGGGGTAAACCAATCAATTACAACAAGTAATGACATCCTTTCCCTATTAGACATGTAAGGTGGGGCAATCTCAAATAGATTTTGGTATGCATTCAAGATAAATTACTATGTGATTTGGGCATACATTCCTTTATATCCATCAGCCAACAAATTCTTTCAATAAATGTGTACATTAAGGATGTCATGGGAAAAACTCCATCTTAATCCTAATGTTTCGAACTCCAATTTAGCACAGATGCCATCTAGCAAGTAGGAGGTGATGTAGAATTTTAATTATTCTGATGCTTAACTCTTCTAACAGTTTACTTGATTGAAGATGCTAGGACCTATGCTCAATTTAAGATTGTTCCTTATGTGGCATATGTATGTATCACGAGTACCCAACTATCTTCAAAGAATTTTGTGCCTTTTCTTCCATAGATTCTTCAACACATGACCATTAATATCTGATACACCCTCCTAAATGTCCAGGTCTTATAGATTCCATTGCTCTTCTATCTAAATTTTCTAGGTTCCAACCACCAAGTCTTAATTAAATCCTTAGCTAGTGTTTTGAATCTGTAATACCATTGCAAACAGATATTCTTATGAGGCTTAAGCATTTTATAATATTCTACAATATTGTGTGGTGTATATGATGCTTGCGGTGTACCCTACATTCTCTTGTCTATAATGTTGTTGTTGTCGATGTGATTTATGTTCCATTATATGGTCTCTTCACATAGAAAAACAAGTGTATGTGAAGCTAGCTTATGGAACCATGACCTTTTAATATTAATGTACACCTCACAGTCTCATTCTTCTTTTAGAATCTATTTCCTAGATAATGATTGATATATGATTTTCCATGTGAGAGCTACTGATTTTTCAGTAGACACTTTGGTAGTTTGGCTCTCAACCACCCCTTCAACACTACTTTATGCTAACTCTTTACCATGCCTTCTTCTTGTAAGTGGAACCATATCTCCTACGAACAATTATATGCTAAGACATTGGGGATGAATGATACCTGATAGATCAAATTTATTCATGGCCATAAAATGTTAGGGAACACACAAAATTATTCACTAATTTGAAAAAGTTTTAAAGGTTGTGAAAACACAATGCATTGGTCTTAGTCATAGACTGTGAAAATATATTGTGATAGACTTTGTTTCAGATTGAGATATTATATTTTGATAAAGGAAGGAACAATCATATGTTGCACAATCACAACTTTTAGAGCTGGAATGTGACAACAAGGAGTCAATTGGTTAGGCTTGGCGTCATTGTAGATTGTAGAAAAATATCGTGATAAGATAGTTAGTGATAGCGAGAAAACCAGGTCACAAGAGAAAAGTCATTTGTTTCACTATTATGATTAGAACTCCACCATTGTGACAGGGAAGAAGACTAGAGAAATTAGCTAAGTATGTGGTATAGGAAGCACAACATCTCAAGTAAAAACATTGAAATGAAAAAGGTTCTACAAATATATATGCAAGGTGAAGTGGAATATGAAGTGTTAGGAACACAAAACAATAAGAAAATGAAATGATGAAGGAAAATAAAAGACAAAATCAGAAACTAGAAAGAGAGAATGTGCTAACTTACTCAAGTCCAAGTGTTAGGTTGCAGTCGCAGTTTGTTTGTGCTATCTATTCGGAAGCTCAGAGAAAATGAGACAATTTGAAATGAAATGAAAGC
>APFE030807337.1:90221-141992 GCA_000404065.3 Pinus taeda | reverse complement strand
GGACCCTATGTTAGGTTGGGCGGACCCACCTATGGTTTTGTGCATGATTTTCGCACATGTTTTTTGGACGTGATGGTTTTCGGTCCATGGTATTGGATGCGATTGTTTTTTGGTCCATGGTATTGGACGTGATGGTTTTCGGTCCATGGTATTGGATGCTTCGACATGTATAAATATGTATTGTAACATTGAAAGGAATATAATGAAAAATCAAGCTGGTAGTCCCGATTTCGGGATCTAGTGGGATATCTTTGTGTATACGTGTTTTATGTGTTATGCTCTCACATTTTTATTTTTCTTGTGATTTAGAATTTGTATGCAGACCATTTTTGTACGGGGTTAAAACCTACATCCTTGCCTCAAGCTTGCATACACATCTTGAAAGTCATTATCATATGCATATTGCTCAATGTAACTTTCATGTAAAACATAATTGTGCTTGAGTATAATAGATGAATTTACAATAGGCCTAGAAAGCATATCATCTACCTTATTGTAGATTCCCTTTTTGTACTTGATAAACAAATGAAACTGTTGCAGAAAACCCATCCATCTGAAGTGTCGTAATTGCTGCAACTTTGAATGTGACTGTACGTACTGCAATGGTTGATGGTATGTATGGATAATGGTCTCCTTCCCCATCAAGTAGTGTTTCCATTTTTTAACACTTTGTACCAATGTATAAATTTCTTTTTCATAAGTGGGATAGTTAGTCACAACACCATTAAAAATTTCAGAATGAAATGAAATGGGCTCACCATGCCACATAAGAACTGCTCCCATGGCGTAATCACTAGCATCTGTTTGAATCTTGAATGGTTGTCTAAGATTCAGAAGAGCCAATACCGGTGTTGAAATGATATTTTGTTTTAAAAAATCAAATGATTTATGTTGTACATCTCCCCAATGGAATACTTTCTTGACACTAGTCAATGCATGTAGTGGAGCTACAATGGAAGAAAAATTAGCAATAAATTTACTCCAATACTATGCTGCCCCTAGAATGCTTCTTACCTCTGTAACTATATTAGGCTTGGGCCAATTCACAATGACCTCAACCTTAGAGGGGTCTATCTTCAGCTCACCTCCTCCAACAATGTGTCCCAAATACACTAAAGAAGTCTTGTCAAATTCACACTTTGACACCTTTAAAAACAATTGTTCTTTTCTCAAGACATCAAGTACTTTGTTCACATGCATGACATGTTCATCCCTGGATTTGTTGAATATGAGAATATCATCTAAGTAAAAAATGACAAATTCATTTAGAAATGGCCTCAATACCTCATTCAAACTCTCATGAAAGTAGTTGGATCATTTGTAAGACCGAAAGGCATAACAAGCCACTCAAACAATCCTTGTTTAGTTTTAAATGCGGTTTTCCAAATGTCCTCTTCAACTATTCTAACTTGATGATAACCACTTCATAAGTCTAACTTAGTGAAATACATTTCATACCTCAATTGATCAAGAAAATCATCAACTATTGGGAGTGGATAATGATTCTTTACCTTTATTTTATTCAGTGCACGGAAATCCACACACATGTGCCAAGTTTTGTCCTTCTTTGGCACCAAGACAATGGGTGAACCACATGGCGAAGTAGATGGGCATATGATACCTTTGTTCAACAATTCTTGAATATGCTTCTTGATTTCCACACTCTCCATGATCAACATGTGATACATGCCAATGTTTGGAAGTGGAACATCCTACTGCAACTGTATCTCATGCTGAATTCACCTCTTGGGAGGTAACCCCTTTGGTTCCTAAAACATCACACCATGCTTTCTTACCACATCAAACAAATCAGATTTTAACTTATCATCAAAACCTTCAAAATATTCATAATCAATATCATTCTTTTTCTTGATCATGAGAAGCACAAAATTTTTACTTGCATTTACTAGTCTCTTCATCTGCCCTGCATTAACCAAAGAAATGTTTAACTTTTTGCGATGGGCTCTCACAATATACTCCACTCCATTCTTGAGCAATAGATATTTGTTCTCATGGAAATAAAATACTACTTTCTTATCATACAAATAAGGAATTCCCAAAATGATTCTTGAGATGTCAAGTGGAACTACATCGAACTCAACTTCATCAATGAATTTTTCAGTAATAGCAAACCTGAATAAGCATTTCCTTATAACCTGTAAATTTGCATTATTGACTATACAACCCAAGGGATATGGCTTGTGATGAGGTATAGTTTCAAGGTTAATATTTTTGACGAAGTTTTATGAAATTAAGTTTGATTGTGACCCACTATCAAATAATGCATCAATCTTTGTATGATTTGAAATTACCCTTACATGGAACAATTCTATGCTTGATTCTTCATTTGGAGTGTTGTTGTGACTATGTGAGGAACTAATGCTTGCAATATCTTTTTTTCCTTTTGTGACCATGGCTGAAATCTTGGTCTCATCACCAAAATCTCATCCAAGATCAATATTTTATTTTTAATTTTTAATTTTAATTTTATTTATTTATTTATTATTATTATTATTATTTTATTTTTAATTTTTATTTAATTTTATTTTATTTTTTTTTTCCGAGGAAAAAGCGTAATTTTCATTAATAGATAAGAAAATTACATGTTGTATGCCAGCATATGAGAAATGCTTTCACTACTATCTAGAAAAGTATTAGTCCAAAAGTCATGAGCACAAAATTTAATATTTACGTATCATCCTTCATTAAACTTTAAGGGTCAAAAGTAAACCAGTCCAGAAGTTTGTAAACTTTAAACTAATAGTTGAAATATAAATAAAAATAAGCAAAACTGCAAAAAAGGATGATCACATAGATTAATCCTGAGGATGTCCTGCCCCTTCGATGAAGGGTTTGTGATAGATCTAGAAAAAGGTCCTGTTCCTGAACTCCTGAATCAACCAATGTCCTCTGGTCAGATGCACGACCTCTTTGGATAGAATATCAACGACTTCATTCCTTTCCCTGTAGATATGAGAGCAGACAAATAACTCAAACTGAGATTTTAAGTATATAGCATCCTCCACCAAGTCTCTAAGTGTGTGCAAGTGATAGATATAGGTCCCATTGATCCAATTTATGATGAGTTGTGAGTCCCCAAAAATCTGAATTCTATGGCATTGTTGTTCTCTAGAAAAGAGGAGGAGATGTCTAAGGCTATTTAATTCAACATAATTGTTTGTGCCTCTCCCTAGGCCCACTTTTATTTTGAATAAAACATATTCATTTAAATGAAGAACAACCCCCCCTCCATAACCCTCCAGCTGGGCCGAGCCATAAAAAAATGCCCATGGCTGAATTATGTCTATGGTTGTGGGATGATGACTCTAATGGGGCGCTGAATCAGATCCTCTAGGATTGAGTTCAAAATGGCCAACATATGATTGCATGTCGCCGCCCCCAAGATATTTCTATCTTGAAATATTCTTTGATTCCGGATGATCCATATTCCCCATGATATGATGAGAGGCAAGTTTTTTAATTTGTGCTTGGTAGTACTCAACCACCAAGCCTGCCAAGCCTCTTTTACATTCTGTCCTGCCCAGGGAGTTTGAATTGAGAGTGTCGAAGTGATTAAGTTCCAGATTTCAGTCGAAATCAGGCAATGAAGGAAGAGGTGATCTGTATCTTCCATGTCTTCTTTGCATAGGTAGTAGTGTGAAGGTCCAAGATCATGTTGTGTGGAAGTTGTCGTCTTTTGTTTTCCCTTATTGTTTGGTTTCGTAGGCCTTAGTTCGGGATGTAATTTCCAACAATGGGTTTCATCATGCCCCGCTTTGGAACAATGTTGGCATAGAATTTTCTCCCCTTATTTCTTCACACTTGCATTCTTCTTTCCTTTCCATTTTCCACCCTTCTCTTTCTCCTTACCCTTGAATGGCTTATTCTTACTACCCTCTTCCTAAATTTTCTTTCCTCTTGCTTTAAGGTGCGTGGCTTGCACACATACCTCATCTAAATTTCTTGGATTGAACATAAGGATAGTATGTTTTAAGTATGAATGTAAACCCCCAATATATTTGAAGAGTGTATCCTGGTAATTCAAGTTTACTCCTAACAACAAAGCCCTCTTCCTAAACTCCTGCGTATAGTCTTGAACTGTTTGGCCCTTGAGTTGCCTAAAATTTTACCAACTCATAATGGATTTTTGCATATAGGCTAAAGGACAAAAATGTCTTTTAATTGTAGAAGCAAATTCAACCCAAGAAATGGATATCTTACCATGAATCCACATTTCCTCTTGAGTCTTTGCTTCCCACCAAACTAGTGCTACTCCTTCTAGCCTCAATGAAGCCAACTGAACTTTTATGTCATCTTCTTGAAGGTTATAAATTCTACAATAAACCTCCTATTGTTGAATCCAATTGTCTAAATTTTCTGCATTCACCTCACCATTTTACATGGGAATTTCAAACATAATGTCTAATTTGAGTAAGGGAGTTTTTTCCTTTGGGGTTTTTGAATGAGTATGAACAATTTTTGTGGTGGAAGTGGAAGATGATGTTGTTTGAGATGTTGAGGATGATGAAGATGGTGGAGGCGAAGGAGGATTTTCTCCATTACCCTTTGAATCCTTCTTTTCATATTTTTTTTTCTCTTGAGTTTCCCTCTCCATGTGGGGACTTAGCAATCTCTTCATCCATTCTAGTATTCCTCTCTTCATAGAGGACTTTAACCATGTCAGTTAAGTCATAGAAATATTTCTTGAATTCTTCCTCTTCTGAAAGACCTTCATTCACTCTTGCTCCAGACATGATGGCTTTGGATTCAAGCTCAGCTTCTGGTACTGCTTGTACCTCCTCAATCTCAATTAAAGGTAAAACTTGAGGTGCTTCAAGTGCAGCTGGGATTGGAACTTGGGTGGAGATTGTGGCCTTGTGGCTTTCCTTCTCGGCATCACCTCGGGAGTTGCAACCAATAGTTTCCCTTCTCCTCTCTGCAACTTTAACTTTATAAGCATCACAAATTTGCAACCATTAAAACCCTACTTGCACAAGACTCAAGCAATCAAGCAAATAAACTTTGCTCTGATACCAACTTTATTTGTTGTTGAATATTAGTTTTTTTGTGCTAATTTCAACTTCAGAATTAAAAATAATTTCTTATCATTTGCTTCATGTGCATAGGTTTCCTTTATGGTGTTTGTGAATGAACAAGTAAATTTTGTCAAGTTTTTATGTCAAATTCATCATAAAAATAGCATATAAATCAAGTGATGAATACTAACAAACTAATGTACAACAAACCATCAAAATGAACAATTAACACAATGTTTTTATGAAGGAGTTCACCCCTCCTGGGCTACATCTCCTTGGTCCAGCTTCCATGGCTTGGGCCTCTGTATTAGCTCAAAATGGAAAAAATTGATGTTTACAATGCTCTACTGCTCCTGAAACCTACTTTAGTGTACTCAAAACATAAAAATCATCTAGGGATTCCTTTTCCTGATACCAATTTAGTCAAAATTTGCAAAAGTTATGGAAAAATAAATTTCTCATAGGAATTCTCCACTAAAACTAGAGGAACTCCAGTTAACTCAACTAAAACAAGAGTTAGTGCCGAATTTGGGGGATTCGCCAAACTAAACTGCGCTTAATTAGAGGATAAGTGGAGATTAATTAACAGTACTGTTGTAGTTAGCACTAATTGCGCACGGTCATGGTTAGTGTTAGCCGACATTTTTGGTTGTGGTCACATGGGAGGGGTTACCGCTAACAGTTTACCCCAAACTGTGACATGTTAACACACAAATATGTTTTGCGACCATTATATGTTAAGTCTTATGGTGATGGTATAACCGTAAGGCATGGGCACTATGCGGGAGAGGTCATGGGTTCGACTCTGCTGACCTGCCCATAAATTTTACACTACACGCCAATGATATACCAGACCTTTGGGGAGGGACATGTGGCAACCTCTGGGCTTGCCACTTGTCCCCTCCTCATTGGTCCATTCTCCATCCAAATGAAAACAAGCCACATCACCACACCATTACCCAACCACAATGCACCACTTGGAAAGTCCTTAATGGACATTGACCATCTTTGACCTTTCCCAATCACCTGCCACGTTAGTAGTACGGACTGCTGACTATGCAGTGACTGTACCTTTTTTAAAAAATTCCTCTGTTTGGCAAAGCGGATAGAACGCGATATCTTCCTCATACGAGCTCGGTTTTGAGTGAAACGAGTTGCATTGGGATCGTATCGTCGAGACGGACGCAGTCATTCAAGTTTTGAGTGATTATGAGAACTTTGATTTTTGACCTAAATATTGATCACCTAATCAACACACGAGCATAAAGATGCCAAGAGTTAGCTTGTGAAATAGTTCACACGTTAACCATGACAAAATTGAAAAAAAGAACACATTCAACAATATTCGTACTAATGAAAACAAAATAGTTCATAAGCGTTAGCATGAGTGAAATAACATATATTGCAAACATAACAAGAATAGTCCTACTATATTCACAACATATGCATGAAAACGTGTCAGCTATGATATTTCATTAAAGTGAAAGTTCCAAGATGTTGGACACCTAATACTCTAAGGGTTGGTGTGGAAGCTGAACAACCAAAAGGAGTCCAAGGGACCACTTGGAATATGAATCCAAGGGTCACACTATGTACTATAAATGTATATCATTTGTTAATAATAAATGCTCTCTCCTGCTTATCTTTCCTATGTTGTTGCTGCCATGTGTGTTTGACATGGTATCAAAGCTATAGGCATATTCCTGAGCTGTACAATGACCTGCATAATTATTGTGAGCCTAATTTTACACATCTATTGGTCTACAATTTTCTAGCCCGTCAGAACTGTCCTTCTGTAGTTCTGCCACACTAAACCGTTTTCTGGGTTAAGCACTCTCCTCGAATCTGTAGATTTATGACTATGAGTTGGTGCCTCCACGGAGGATAGAACTAGCAAGTTTTCAAGAGAGGGTTTCACTACAAGCCTGGCAGAGTTTCTTCTTATGCATTTCAAAATCTAATCCTAGGGTGCAAACGATTATTTGCTCTGTAATTGATTGCGGGGTCTGTCTTCTCCATTCTCAGGGTCGAATGTTATTCTTGTTTCAGAAGGAGTGGGTGTTAAGGATTGCTATTGTCCATTGGAGCAATGAATTCCAGAATTCGTCCTCCATTCCCACGTTATTTCCTCCAAGCTAGCAAACAACAATATTTTTCTACGTACTGGAACGTCCGAACTAGGCCCTCCTGTCTGCATTTTCTGGAACCCGCGACTCCTCTGTTGCTACTGTTATTATTCGTTTAGCTCTGCATTGGACAGTTCTATTGCCAATGGAGCCAAATCCGACAATCGTGGAATGTACAACCCACTTCCTGCAATAAGAAGATTCCCAATTTGTTCACATGCCAGGCAGGCTCTGCAAGCGGTACCTGTTGCCCCTTCTTACAAGTTAGTTAATTCAGGAATCTTGTATCTCCGCACCTCACACATGTGGGCAGTTGTGATTATTTTGACTGTAGTGGGTGTAGAATTATGACAAGTATCAATTTATATTGAACCAACCTGTTCTTCAAGTTCATAGCTATCAAGTGTTTTCAAAGATTTAAGAGTAGGAGCATCATAGTCCAAGGCTCCTGCTACCAATCCAGCCAAGGCTGCTAAACCAGCTGCCCCAGAAAAGAAGGCTTCTCTAGGTGGAATATGGAACCGAGTTCGTGCAATGGTTTATATGAATTAGTCCCTTGGTCAGTTCTTTGCGTTGAATCATCATTTGAAGGTTTGAAGGTTTAAGGGAATACAAACAGTTTGGCAGTTGGCACCTAGTATTGTTCAGTGCATTGAAGGTCAGTCCCTCTGTTGGTTGGAGAGCGTAAGTTATATTGTTTGAGCGTTGGTTGGAGAGCATGAGTTATATGGTTTGTGCACTGATATTAGTTTTGTGACCTGGGTTGCGTTTTCATCCAATTCATTTGTGTAAGCGGTTTTATTGATCGTGTATCCCTGGAGCTCCTTTAGAGTGAGACCATTATGTTGCCATACCACTATACCGCATACATAAATGACATGATAAATGACAACAACGATGTGATGTGATGCCTTTAGGGGATGTACAAGCTCTACGGACTCCCGATTGGCACCACGCACCACTCAGAACAACTTTATTAGTTTGTGCATTGGTATACAATTGGTTTATATGCATAAAGTTTTGCCTTACCAAAGCTCCAGTGTTGATGCGTTGATTCATTATGTGTTGACTAATCTCCAACAACCACTTCTTTGCTAAAGCCTCCAGATCAACGTGTTGATTCTTACAAGAAAACGGCTCTACATTGACTGAATTGAGATGGGATTTAAAAATCTTGTAAGACCCTGATCTGAACTCTGTATGGATCGAACCCGCTCTTGAGAGGATAATGACATTATATCTTTGAAGAAAAGATGTATTGACTTGTTGATTCTAGAGTTGTTGATTACTTGCTATATTGATTGTTGCATCTGCATGTACAACTGTTGCTTCCTGTTGCTATAGTGATATTGCCTTCTTAGGAAAGCCATGGCTTGCATAGGCTGCCATCATAAGAGACCATGAGCACTCATCTTGTTGAGGCATTCGATTGAAAACTCTGTGAGCGTTTGCCAGATTTTCACACGTAACATACATTTTAACAAGTGCGTTATGTAAAAGACTGTTTCCATTAATTCTGATCTGATTAATGTGAGCGTGTACTATTTTGGATTCTGGTAAAGCTTTTTCCTTAATGCAAGCCTCCAACAGAGAAACGTATGTAGAAGAATCCACAGAGTTGTCAGTAAAGCGTAAAATATTCAGGGTTTCATTCAAGCAACCCTGTTTACACAATATTCTGACATCGATCAAAGGCAAACTATTGCCATTGGCATTGTATTAGAGTTTGGAGTGTGTTGAGGTCCTCATTGTTTTACTATTTTTTCGAGGTTAAAAAAAAATAAAAAAAATGGCTCCAATTAGTGCAATCTTAGAGTTATTGGACAATCTATTACTCTCTACTATGGATAATACAGTCAAAATCAGCAAGGATTTTCTCACGAATATTCACAGTTGTTTACAAGATGTACATGAAAAGATTGATTTTTTATAGTTTGAATCTCAGCTTCAGCAAGAAGAATTAGAACAAAGGAGTCATCATTTTGAACCTGTTTCTGTTCAGAACATTGAGACAAACTCCCATAAGCAACAAGTTGATTCAGATCTAGTGCCCAATAAAGTAGCAAAATTGCATGCAAACGCAGAAATTCAGCCAACGCTTCCCAAGCCAATCATCAGAACTTGAGAAGAGCTTGTCTATAAAAATCACAGAACTGGTCTTGGATATGACAAGGACGTGTCCTTTCACATTCCGGACGACTCAAAGCCCATTCAGTTTCAAAGTGCTAGATTCCTTCATGACAGTTCACCTCTAGCTATTCCAGATTCTGCTCCTCTTCCACAACAACAGATTGTGAAATGCCAACACTGTGACTGAGTTGGCCATCTGAAAGATCACTGTTTTGATCTTCATCCATGTAAGCACTGTCATAAAACCACCCATTCTTCACACAGATGCTTCAGCAACAAACGTCCTGCAAGAACAAATATTCATCTAGGATGGATCGCCTCTTGGCAATGGGCATCAACAGCCAAGAAGATATTTCAAACACATGTCAGAACTTGTTCCAGAATATTGAACAGTCTTCCAGTTGAGTTTTCTCCATCTTCTCACCTTGTATCTGACAAGGGAGGAAATGATGGTCATCTACAAGCTTCAAAGCCACATCAAGCGAGCCTGAGCCACAACCTGCCACACCAGTTTCAGAGTTGTAGCCAGAGACAAAAGATGCTTGAACATGCCTTCAGTTGGCGATGTGGGACACTTCCTCTAGCAGAAGACTTACAGCTTCTTGCCAGTTTTAGAAGAGTTCCGGAGACAAAATTGAGAACCTTCCTCTAGCAGAAGACTCCAGCTTCTTGCCAGTTTTGGAAGAGTTCCAGGAATTGCATAAGCATTCCAGAGTTGTTGGTCATCCTTAAACCATCACAGGTTGAGACTTCCCTTTTACAGGTTGAAGTTTTACCTTTATGTGGGGTGAGGCCTCCCTTTTATGGTTGAAGGTTTCCCTCTTTAAAACAATAGGATCACTTCCTCTAGCAGAAGACTTACAGCGTCTTGCGAAGTTTGGAAGAGTTCCGAGAACTGCACTAAGCGTTCCAGTGTTGGTGGCTATCCTTAAACCACCGCCCTTTTTTTACCAACATTTCATAGAGCACATTCAGCCTAGTGCTGCCATGCATTATTGCACATTTTGTATTACAGCTCTTTTCTTGGACTCATACATAACCCTTCGGATTAAGGGGGGGAATGTTGGACACCTAATCCTAAAGGGTTAGCGTGGAAGCCGAATGGACAAATCAGTCCAAGGGACCTTGGAATGTGAATCCCAACGGTCACCAAATGTACTATAAATGTATATCAAATTATTAATAAAATGGTATCGCATGCTTTATCTTTCCTAATTGTTCTCCCTCACCATGTGTGGTTAACAACTTTCATGTTCAAATATAATAGAACTAATTTGATTTAAAATATCAAGAAGTTAAATATTTAAATAGTGTGGAATAATCTAATTTAAATATAGAATGTTCTTGTAAAATAAAAAATTTAAAAATAGTTTTTTCTTGAATTAAAAAGAAAATTAAAATAAATTACATTAAATTTTTATTATATTGATTTTAAAATTTATAAAATCTTTAAAATCTATTATCTTATTAAAATTAATAATAATTTAAATCGATTCATTTAGTATTCTATATAAAAAGTGTTTTTTTTTTTTTTTTAATATTCTCTGGGTTAATTATTTCTTCTTAGTTTCTTTTAGAAAGTATTGAATTCTTTAAAAAAAAACTCCCAAAGTATTGAATTTTTTTAGCTCAAAAAAGGTGAACTATTTTTTTAAAATCATGATAAATCCATAATTTATTGGAGTAAGTTTTTGTTTTTTGTTTTTTTTTTTTTCATTCAAAAGTATAAATCTTTGTTGCTAGAAATAAATTAATTTTAAACATAATTATTTAGAGATATAATAATTATTTTTATTAAATATAAGTCATAGAAATAAATGTTGAAGAGGTGGTATGTATCTTTGCAAATTAAATTATATGTATATATAATTATAATACCTTTAATAGTTATTAATTATATACATAAATTTTATTTTGTGTATTCATGATAATGTGATATTGTAAAAGAATATTGTATGCTAAGGACTTAATTATTTTTAATTAGTGATTTAATCATTATGATAGGTGTTGTTAGGGTTTAGCTATTTTATTGGTACAAATATGATTTTTTAGGCCATTTATATGTTATGCATTTAAAAAAATTCATTAATTTTAAAAATTAAAAATTAATTATTTAGATAAGCGTGTATATTTTGGAATGGGTTTTCGGAATTTTAATTTAATTATCAATAATTATTAGGTGGATGGTAGGGACACTTTGAACAAGCTCAGGGAGATGGCAAGGATGCCTCTTGTTCTGTCTACAGACCAAAGAGAAATTAAAATATTCTAAAAGTAAAGATGGTTCTATAATATATAGAATACATAGGAGTGGTTGGAGTGCATTAGACTATGGTCTGTGTATAGATCAGAGGGAGTTTCAAGGAAACTGGTCAATGTTTTATCATCAATATACCCTTCTAGGGGTACGAAATGCAACACATCCCATAGTTTCAATCATACACTCTAGATGGAAAATTGGGTGGTTTTTATCCCGACCAAAAGAAAAACAAAAAAAAAATGTTGGAACTTGCGTTATGCCACTATTCTTGATATCCTTGCTAAAGGAATTCTAATTTGAAATTATAGAAGCTTTAATTTTCCATTGTATTTCATGCTTCATTTGTATAAATTATAGTTGTATGTTTTAATATCTCTTCCACTGCATTACATAGAGTTACAGACTTATTTTCACAAGCAAAGATTGTAAAGTACTGAAATAATCATGTTGGCCTTAACTAGCAATGCCATTTCTATGTTGTTGAATGGATCTATGGAGATTCAACCACTACTCCAAATAATTGACATCAAATCTATTACCTCATTAAGAACTACATCCTCACGCTTACACACTAGCCTATCTGATGGAACACATCAATACCAGACTCTGTTGCCAACTGCATGTACTGAAAAAGTTCCATTTGAAGACATCCAAGTCAGTTTGATCGTTCTACTTAAAAAAGTAGCTTGCACAGTCTTTCAACACTCTTAGTAAGGCCTAAATTTGTCTTTAGTTTCCTTCGTAATTCTGTCTCCATTTTCTCTTCCTGCATCACCCAAAAAAACTAATGAATACTAAATTAACTTATTCTTCTTCCATTTGCACAAGGTCCATAAGAGTTGTTGAGCGTGAGGTTGTAAAACATAGAGCAACACTTACTAAAGACCCATCAACATTACTACATGCAAAGGAAAGCACGTCCGAAACTAGCTCTTAATTATCACAAGAAGGTCCTCCCTCTACAATATCTCTAGTGAATACGTCCACACCTATAATTATCTCATTCAAGGTGTTCAACCCATATCAAAGATATTGGTCAATACGAGGTAGGGAAACTACAAAGAAAACATTGAGGACTTACAACAATGTGTGTGGCTCAGGAAAAGTATTTGGATTTGACCTCATTGATTGGGATAGAGATGAAAGCCACCTTTCTACATTTGTTGAGTTGGCTGAATCCTTTTATAATCTAATCCAAGTTGGGAAACTATACATTGTTTCGAATGACACAATAAATTAGAACAAAACCAAACTACAACCATCTAAAGAACAAATGGGAGATTTTTTTGTTTGTTGCATCCATTATCAAGCCATGTATGCAGGATGATCCAAATCTTCCTTATCCATGCTTCCATTCAAAACCATCAATGAAATCAAGTCTGCAAGCTCAAATATGAATGTTGATGTTATTGGTATTGTTAGTTCCACCTTTCCTGCCTCGACAATCTAATGAAGGGATGGAACTAAAACACCTACGAAAACCCTCACATTAAAGGACATGTCGGGATTTAACATTGATGTAACATTATGGGAAGATCATTGTGACTACGAAGGGAAGAAACTTGTTGAATTGTGCTCCTTTAACAACCCACCAGTCCTTGCAATCAAGTGAGGTTGTGTATATGAATTCAATGGAATCACTATAGGGACTGTCTCCAACAGCAATATTATCATAAATCCAAACATTTAAGAAACTCAAGAACTTAAAACATGGTTATGTGAAACATGCTTCAATTCTTCCTCTCCATATTTAAGTAGAAACTACTACACTACTACTAGGCAACCCTGAGAATGAAAGATAATTCACGACATTTCTTGCATGGAAATTTCTGAGAAAGTAATATGGGTTTTTGTTCGTGCAACTATAAATGCTCTTCACATGGACGATTTCTACTTTCTTGCACTCCCATTGAGTTTCAATGGCAAGCAATGCATGAAAAAGGTGATGCAACATTCTAACAATATGTGACACTGCACAAAATGTAACAGTGACTTCCCATAATGTGACTACCATTACAAACTCAGAATTGAATTGCATGACCACACTGGGCACTTAGACAATGTGATAGTTTTAAATTATGCCGAAAATGAGCTCATGGTTGTTACAACAAAATATTTGTTTCTTCTTTCCCTTGAACCATTTGATGTCCAAGAAATTTGTGGAATAATTTCAGGTCATCTTTTCCTCCTAACACTTTCTATCAAAATAGGCTTTTTTAATGGTGTTGAGAGTTTACAAATAGTTTTGGTTAACTCATAAGAAATTCATTATGACTCTGCATGCAAAGAGATCATCTAATACATACAAGAAATGTATGATGCACAATGAAATACTATATGTCACCTTTGAGACCTCTTCATGCCACCAAGGACTACTACCATTTTGCACATGGAGTATCATATATGTAGAAATCACTGTTCCATAGTCCCGTACAATATACCCATGCTTTTGTAATACACTGGCTCTAGCCAAGACTCTTCTTCAAAAAATCAAAGATATGTATCTTTACGCCTTTTGATTTAATAGAAAATACATAACAACATTTGTACAATGTCTACATGTCTATACATTGCATATTTCTTTTAACTATTCATGTTATTTGCCAAAATTTCAATATCTCAGTGTATTGATTGTGACATTCAAGGCTACCATCATATTTTTTCACACAAATCTATCATGTATTTTGTAAACTTTCAAGCATGTCATGGACACACTCTTTTCCTAGAAATGCTAGCTTTTTTCCTTTATTATATAAACTATTTTTAAAACGTCAAAGATTCAAGATTTATTTTCTATGCATGTACACTTCATTTATACTTCTTTATAATTTACTTATACCTCCATTCTAACAATAAATTATTTGTACTTGCTTATATATGCCATCCAACAGTGAAAATGTAGATAAAAATGTACAAGTACGCATGCTTTATGCAGAGAACAGAGACACAATAAATGCACTATGGCGGCTACTTTATAAAAAGCGCAAAACTATTTTGTCCCACCTAATTCCCTTCCCACCTTATGTGCTTCCCCAAACGTGCAAGCCAACTCACCTCAAATTTTTGAAACCCAAAACAACTCTCACCTCAATGATGAGCATCGTCAATTTCGACAAAGGATAGATAAACTTTCTCCCATGCAAGTTTGCGCAATATTAAAAGAATCATACCCAGGCATGAAACCACGATTTCTACATGGAAATATTTCTTGTTGTCAATGTGCCTCATCTAGGCCTCGATATTATTTTTCTCGTTCGAACAACATGGACCCTAGCATATAATCATTTGTCCTTTCTAATTTAACATAAGTTGAGGAAATTCTCATTGCATGTTTCAACCCGATTCTATAAGTTACTCATGCTCGTGGTGGGAAACACAAATGGAACGTCCATACAATAATCTTCCCCCAAGACATCACTACTATTACCAACTACTTATCTCATATGGTTTCCAAATTAGACATCCTCATTGTCAAAAGACACAATACTTCTGAAAAAGGCTTATGAATTTCTTGTTTTTAAATCACGAGTAATGGTAGCGCTTGAATATAGACTAATAAATGATCCCTATTACAAGGATGTTCAGCTCAATCCATCCGCAATTAACGCTTTGCCAGATCAACCTACAAATATATCTTTTTTCCTTCGTAATGTAACCACCTCTTCATCCGAACCCGATGAACCTATAATTGATTCTAATTATGACCCTAATCTCATCATCACTCCATTGCATCTCCAACCTTCATATTTCGTTCCAACTCTTCCAAATTCATAAAATGAACTTGAACGCATATGCGCTTTTTTTGCTGAAGCAAGAGACGATCATTCTATATCATTAAGCCAAAAATATTTTACATATTATACAACTATCCACTCGACAAAGTGGACTCAAAACAAGGGTGCTAACCGCCAATGGTAAGAACCCCCCACCCAATACAAATAACGGACAAACCCTAAACGTGCTGGCTAATGCCTAGCCGAGCGATTGCCTATGTCAGCACTCACTCAACCTACCTATTAAATCGTGGCCTTCTAATCCACGTCTTAATCCGACGACGAAGATGAATATCGCACCAAGAAGGCGAACAAAACTTAACTGTCCAGCCCCACAAAATTGCACGATCAATCCTGATCGTTGATCCCCGCCACAAAATTCGATGTCTAAAATGAATATCGCATAGCCCAACATGCTGATTTTTAGCGTGCGATCAAGGTGGTTTTTCATTGGGCCCCATTGCCACGTGTTGTTCATTGAATGGGATCGCTACAAAAAATGGAAAACTGCTTCCCACTCGCAAGGCTTGCGATCACCCCAAAAATGCTTTGTCCATGGTATTCTGATCAGAGGCAACAATTTCAGGTTATCATGGACGCCACGGGTTCCTGGCTTTCGATCTCTCGCTGTATCCGCTCTACCAGTGACATTGTGAGAAGAGGATTCTGTTAGCTTGCTTGAAACCCCTAGAAATAAAACTCCCACTCGACAACCACTGATGACCTGTTTGAGTGTGATAATCCGAACAACAAACCACCAAAGCACATTACTCGTTGTATATCCAATTATATACACTCCTCTGATCATATTGCTTCTGAGTTATCTATGATGCCCTCCATGGTCCTGCTCCGAAACACCAACCAATCTTCCTAAGCGTGGCCTTGGCATTTCGACTTTAGTCTGTGCTGAGGTAGCTCTTGCCATTTCATTGCAAACCTATTTTCTGTGCAATTCACTCCTTCATTAGCCAGAAGATCCGTCAGTTTATTGGCCAATCTTCGAACATGTTTAAAAGTTATTGTGCGGAAGCACAGAAGGTGGTTGTGGATCCATTGAAAGATCTGGATTAGCCTCCAATTCCTTGAGGCCTTTTCCGGAACCATACCCTAGCTGATTCTCTTGACCGAGTTAATGATTAACTCAGAATCTGCTTCAGCAATCACATTATGTTGATTATCCTGAATCAGGAATTCTAAACACTGATCCATAGCCATAACTTCTGCCATATTATTGGTGGCTCTCCCTAGGTGACCATAGAAAATGAACAGGATATTCCCTCTTTCATCTCTTAAAACTCTGCCATGACCCGCAAAACCCGGGTTGCCCTTTGAGGCACCGTCAATATTGAACTTCAAAAAACCCTTGGGGGGGAGGGTACCAAAAATTAAGCTCAGAGTCTCCAATGAGAATCTTCCTTTCCAGGCCCTGAGGAATGAGACCCGTAACCCTAGCTGACAGAGAATCCTCAAATCTGGTACCGAAGGAGGATTCTTAGGGAGATTTCGGACAATAGAACCCACTGTCTCTTGAAGTTGTTTTAAGATATGATCTAAAAGGTAAAGGGATGGTTTTTTTCCATCCTTGGAAATTCTGTTATTCCTTTCTTTCCAAATATTCCAAACAATGAAGCTCGACGTTAGAGCCCAAGCAGTGCCGAGGACTTCATTATTCAAAAAATTGTTTCTCCACTTGTTTACGGTGTTTATGATGCTCCCTTTGTCCCTATCTGATTGTTGGAAAATGGAGGCGAAAGAATCCCACCACCTGGAGGTAAAGGTGTAGTTGTTGAGAAGGCACTCCATTGTTTCCTCTTGAGCTTGACATAGCTGGCACCTGGAAGGCCCCAAAACACCCCTTTTCCGAATGTTGTCCCAAGTCAAAATCTTCCTATTCTGGACCAGCCACATGAAGAGTTTAATTTTCATCCAACCTTGATGCCTCCATAGTCTTTGCCATGCTTTGTTCGGAGCCTGGGAGGCCAAACCAAGGAGAATGAATTTAGCTTCCTTAATATTAAAGGTGCCCTCATTGTTGTTGCCCCATCTTAGTTGGTCATTACCTTCTGATACTAAAAATTTTCCTTTGATCTAACTCTTGCATTAGCATTTCAACTTTAGCTTTTAAGGGGTTGTCATACCTAAAATCAAATTTCCTCCATATTCTCCACTTTCCTATATTGTTGGTTTGATCCCAGAAATCCTTTACTTTGGTTAATCCTTTAGCATCTGCCTCTGCCTTAAGTTCCTTCAATTCCTCTTTTAAAAGAATGGGTTCTTGTTGCCATCTTTCCTCCCAGAACAGAGCTAAGTTTCCCTCTCTAATTTCCCAGAAGCCATTATCTTGGACTAGACCTCTATTATCTCAGGCCTTGTTCCACATGTGTGATCCCTTAATATTTCCATCCATTCGTATATGGTCATCACTTTTCCATGAGTTGGAATATTTTTCTTTCCAAATTGTAGCCCACTGAGCCTTTGGTTCTTTTATCCAGTGCCACCATAATTTGGCCCCTAAAGCTTTGCTTAAAATTTTAGGATCATCCAATCCAAGACCCCAATGTTTTCTAGGTTGCAGAGTTTTTCCCAAGCTACCAAGGCCCATTTTTTCTTTTCTTCCCCCTTGCCCCAGATAAAGTCTCTTTGTATAGTTTTGAATAGCTGCAATACTCCTTTAGGAGCTGGGAGAGCAAAAAGCATAAAAACTGGGATAGATTGCAGAACAACCTTTGTGAGCACCAACCTGCCATCCAAGTTTGAGGACCTCATAGTCCATTTGCTTATTTTGTCTTGAAATTTATCAGTCACCTACTCCCGGACGCTCTTGTGTAAAGGCTTAGTAGTTAGAGGGACCCCCAAATATTTTGAGGGGAGAGAAGCTCTTTAAAAGCCCAGAATTTTAGCAATGTTCCTCTGAATGGCAATATTAGTATTGAAGAAAAAAATCTTAGATTTGGAGAGATTAACTTCCATACCTGAAGCCCTGGAAAATTCATTTAGAATTTGTTTGTATGCATGAGCTTCTTTGATTGTGGGGATTCCCTGCAGCATGGTGTTATCCACAAATTGTTGATGCGTCCAAGCTTGTCCCCTATCGGTAAGTTGGAGACCTTTGATCTTACCGACTTCTTTTGCATGTTTGATAGCCCGACCCAGTCCTTCCATCATGAGAATGAAGATAAACGGAGAGAGTGGATCCCCCTGTTTGAGGCCTCTAGAGGGAAGAAAATTTTCAGATGGAGAGCCATCGATCAGAATTGAGGAGCTGGAGGAAGTGACCAGGGCCAAGACCCATCTCACCCAGTTGTGATCAAACCCAAAAGCAATAAGAATTTTCTTGATATAATTCCAGTTCAATTTATCATCGGCCTTAGCAATGTCAAATTGCATGATCATACCAACCTTTCGGTTGCTAGTCAGAGAGTGTAACACCTCATGTTCTTGAATAATGTTGTTAAGAATTTGCCTTCCTTCCACATATCCAGATTATTCCATAGAGACAAGGGTAGGAAGGAGAGGTTTGAGTCTATTGGCCACCACTTTTGATATAATCTTGTAAACCACATTACATAAAGCTATTAGTCTAAACTTGTCAAGGGTTTAGGCTGCCTCTTATTTAGGGATCAAGGCAATGAAGGATGCGTTCAGAGCTTTCAAAATAGTTCTATTCCTCCTAGAATCTTCTACAACATTCATAATATCCTATTTTACAATATTCCAGCAAGCCTTGAAGAAATCAACATTGAAACCATCTAGGCCAGGTGCTTTACCGTTTTGCATTTATTTGAGCATTTCACTTACCTCTTCTTCTGTTACTGGCTTGTTAAGGTTGAAATTTTCCTCTCTAGACACCAGCCTAGGTATATGTCTTGTGAAGTTTCTGATGGAGTTTTATCTGTCATAACATGTTTCCTTGGCTATGCCTCGAAAGTGCTTAACAAATACTTCTTCTATCTCTGCATGAGAGTTGTGAAAATTACCTCCCTTGTCCTTGATCATTGAAATTCTATTGTGAACTATGTTCGCCATAGTGGATCTATGGAAAAATCTGGTATTTCTTTCTCCTTCTTTGAGCCATTGAATCCTCGATTTTTGCCTCCAAAATATTTCCTCTTGTTTGCATAAATTCTCCCATTCTTGATTACATTTGGTAGCCTGATCATTTCTGGTTTCATTGAAGCCATCTATGATAAGGGCTTGGTTGAGTTCCTGCATTTTACCCTCTACTGCTTTTTTAGCTTCAAAAATATTATCATGTTCATTCTTATTCCAACCCTTGAGCTGGAGCTTGATGTGTTTTAGTCTTTTCTGAAGAAGGAACATTCTTGTACCTTGAATGTTCAAATCTTTTGACCACTATTTGGCAATGTTGCTGGTGAAATCTGGATGGGAAAGCTAGATGTTTTCAAATCGAAAAGGTCTATTCCGGGGAGTAATAATACTCTGCACCTCCATATGAACTGGCCAGTGATCTGAGCCTCCAAAGGGTAGAATTATTACTGATATTTCCTTATCATTGAGCATAAGGTCTTCTGATATCATAAATCTGTCTAATTTTGAAGCTACCTGAGACTCTCCTCCTCTTTTGTTGTTCCAAGTAAATATGCCATTACTCATTACAATATCCACTAACTTCATAATATCTATAAAAGTCTGAAACTTCAGAGAGTCTTTACTTAGAACTTTGGTTCCACCTTTTTTCTCCGAAAGCGATTTAATCATGTTGAAATCCCCTCCCAATATCCATGGAATGACTGAATGTCTATCTCTGAGAGCCTCCAGAGAATCTAGAAATTTGAGTTTACCCTCCAGTCTTTGGAGGCCATAAACATTTGTGACCAAGTAGGTTTCCTTATCTCCTACAGGTTGTATGACCACTGATATATATTCTTTAGATGCCTCAACATCTAAAATGTCTATTTTATTTGAATTCCAAAGGGTGAGTATACCTCCTGCGGTGTTTTATGCTTTGACTTCCAAAAACTCATAGCGTTTGAACCATTTACTATGAATCTCTTTTATTTTTTGAATGGAACATTTGGTTTCCTGGATGAAGATCACATCGAGAGCTGTTTGTTTCATTCTATTACTAATTAGTCTCTGTTTTCTTTTACTACCTAGACCTCTAATATTCCAAGAAGTAAACTTCATTATTAAAGATTGGTAAAGGAATAGCTAGTTAGGTCTTTAATCTTACCTGAGTCTATCATTAGCTTTCCACATTCCATCAATAGTTCATTCTGCGTTTTCCTGCCTCTTTTCTTTCCTGGGTTTTTGGGTGCTAATCCTGGTGTGGATTTCACCATTTTTACCCCTTCACTACTCTACTTTTCCTTGTTTCTTTGCCTCTCTGGCCCTTTGTTTTGGGTTTTCCATATAAATAGTTGTTGGAATCTACTGAACTCCTATGGAGGTAAAGAGTCTAACCCTTCCTTGGTTTCTTGAATAAAGAAATCCTCTAGATCTAAATTCTCTTTCTCAAGAATCGCCTGAAGTTCTTGGTCCTCCGTTTCCATCTCACTTTGGGTCATCTCATGATCCATTTATGTTTCTGCATCACTCACCATCATTTCTATTTGCTGATTTTTATCTGGTGTTTGTTCCCTGTCCTCTTCTTTCCCTTCCTCCATTAAACCTTCTCCCTTTGTTTGGTCTACGGTAGTTATCCCTTCTTCCTCTTTTTCACTGGTTTGTTGCCCTTCACATTTTTGTATCTTTGATGCCCTCTTGCTTCCTTTTCCTTTGTTTGCCACGTTGTTAAAGCTTTCAGAGTCTTTCATTGCGTTAGTTTTACTCTTATTCTCTATTTTAGTGAGATGGAAATCCCTGAATAGGTGCCCATGCTCATGGAATTTGCGACATTTGAATGGAATATGTTCGTAATCCATAGTTTGCACCCATTCTTCATCAAAAACTTCCAATATTACCTCATCTGGTAGAGCTCCAGAGAGATCCATCTCCACACATATTCTAGTAAAGGAAGTGTACTTTCCCTTCCTAGTGGCTTCAAAAGCTTTGAAAAAACATCCTAACTTATTTCCTATGGTCGATAAGGACTCTATTTGCCAATAATCAAGCGGAAGAGAATAGAGTCTTACCAAAATTGGGACCGAAGTAAAGGTCTCACGTTCCGGGACAAAATTCATGATCCAAGGTCTCATATAGAGACCTGCTGCAGCATAAAAGTAGGGCCCGCCTTCAAAAACTCTATCCTTATCTTCGATGTTTACAAATACCATAGTAAAGAAACCCTTTGACCCTAGGTGTAGGTTAATGCTTCCTTTTGGTTTCTAGTGATATTTTATCCACATTTGTAAGGCTTTTTCAGTGGGCCATAAACCCATGAATTTGCAAATGATTGCATATGTTTGCATATGGTCCCTATGCGCCTGCAGAGCAAGTTCATTTAAAACAACTATGGGAGTAACAATAGCTTTGGGCTTACATGGACCCATGTGTGCTTTGTTTTTTGTTCCCTATTCCTTGTCTTCTTCCTCATTTTCTTTGCTACTGTTGTTCTCCTTTGACTTCTGTCCATCTTGTTCCTCTTCACTATTCCTATTCCTTCCCTTTGAAGGGCCTCTATCATATTCCATAGGTTTTTTTCCCCTGCTGGTCACAGCCTATTTGAAGGAGGGAGTGGAGCTCCCTCCTATGTGCCCTTCCATGGAGAACCGCCCCTGCAACAGCCCTAAAACCCTATATTTTTTTTTCTTCGTCGCTCCCCGATCCCAGATGAGGTTCCCGAATGCAAATGTGCTTATTTACACTCGAAAAACTCAAATTCAAAAAACCCACTTGATTAACTTGCAGTATCCCTATCCCTTGTAAATGAATACACCATCGAAGGCCTTTTCTATATGTCATTCCCCACACTCCTCCCTACAAGCATTGCCATGATTGCACAACTAATAATTACAAAAGTTGAGATGCATGAATATGCTTTGCATTTAATGCTACCATGATAACTGATTTGGCCAATGTCCAAGATTCCATTACTACTTATATAACATTCTAATGTGTCATCGTAGCCAAGAAACAACTACCATATTTGTAAAAAACGCAATGAAAACAACTTGCCAAAATTTGTTTTAGATCTTCGACAATGTCTTCGTAATTTTCATGATTCCAAATTCCAAGAACAAGTTATGCGTGTTGGCATAGGTCTTTGACGAACAAGCTCTTACTGGCACAAACGACGGTGTGAACTAATTGATATGATCACAAAAATAGGAAGCCTGACATTTTTCTTCACCCTCAGTGCAGCTGATACCAAGTGGCCTGACTTACGCATGCTCATACTTGGCATTGTTCCCTGAAATTCGAGAAATCTCTACCAATGGAGAATTCAAAATGTAATAAAAAACCCACATATTACAACCCAATACATGCATTGCAGATTTACAATTTTCCTTGAAGATGTTCTACAAAAGGGCTTCCACACACTTGATTATTGGTGCAAGTTTTCATCTAACCATTTTCTCCTCCATCATTTTTTACGTTCTTAGTATCCTTATTTTACAAATATTTCTTTTTTATTGTTTTTTAGATATGAATGGCAACATAGAGGATTCACACACATACATGGCTTCATTTGGTTACAGGATGCACCAAATATGGACACTCTTGATTGGAACAATGAAACAAAAGTCGCTGATGCTAAGAGTTATTTCGATTGGTTTGTAAAAACTTGAAATCCACGTCATCTCCAGCATCACAATCTCATGTTTCATCAATCGACAATCCATAATCCATGTCTTCTCAACACAACATCGATCTTTGCACCGTCTCCATCTAAAGATTACGAGGAGCTTGTCAACTATGTGCAATGACACACAAAGTGTCATGAATCTTCTTTCCTTTGTAAAAGGAACAACATCTTGAGCTGTTGATATGGAGTACCATGGGAATTACACTCTGCATCTTCAATGTTCAATGACAATAAAGGGCAGAATATTTAGATCCCCACTCGCAATGATGATAGATTGAATATCCACAATGTCGATGTGTTCTCCATAAATTGTGATTTTATGTTGTTTTAAATATATTTTTAACTATAAATAAATTTACTTTAAAAACATGTTCTATTATTTAGTAAAATTGTAATTTTATGTTTTTAAAAATGTTTTATTATTATTATTATATTTATAAATAAATTCAACTCACTTATAACATTAAAATTGTGTAAATTTAATAAAAACAATTATTAAGAAAATAAACTAAAACTAAAAGGTAGAATATTTAAAGAACAATGTTTTCGTTTAGATCCATTTTAACCACAAATTTACCAAGCGTAAGATCAATTCTCTTGATATATGAACCTCTTTTAGAGTGCAAAACTTTTAAAAAAGTATACACCTCAAGAAATTTAATCCTCTTCAAAATGGAGCTATATTGGCTCTATATATGCATATAGCATGTGTAACTTTTCATTTTTAAAAATGTATTTTCAAATGCGTAAATGGATACACTACCTTGAAAGTTTACTTGGACACTTGGATTGTGTAAACTACACCCCATAAATTTGCAATTCCAACAAATATTTGTTAGACAAAATTTAAATTTAAATTTAAAATTGGAATGAATGGCTCCTAATTAATTTAAATTTTTTAAAAGGAGATAGCTAAAATTCTAAAACAAACCCCCTTCTTTATGTTGATTGCAAAATATCCTGGAATCTGAAGGTCACTCGAGTGGAAGACATTCTTTATTTAATCCCATTATCAACACACACTAACTTTAGTCATTTCCTCTGTGCAATTATATTTTTTGTGTGCCAGTGCCCACCAAGACCTATGGTAATGTTTCTCCTCATTACCCTGCATGTTATAGCTTGGATATAATATGTATAAAAGATTTTGACATAGTGGTATGATTGAGAAAAAATGATTTAGCCATGAATGGTGGTTCGAGCAACATATGCCACACATCCATCAACACAAGTGTGAGAACGTTGCAAGCCTGAACACATTTCCTCCCCTCTACCCTCCACCCTTCAGGTTGTTATATTTCCTTTGTTGCAACATTTTTGCAATAACATTATAAACATATTGTATTATTCCTTTAATGTATCTTTACACTTTTAAGAACAATTACTCTAATAAAAATGCTTAAGTATCAAATATTATATTAATTTAACTTAAACAAATTATCCATATCATGTATATATGAGCTATGCTACCCAAGGTACCCTATTTTGTTGTGTACAAGTGGCATTTTCCTTTTGAATGAGAATTATTTAATTAATTTTTAAGTAGGTTTAGGAGAGAGGTCTAACCATTATAATGAACTCTTCATTTAAAATATTTTTCTTAAACTAGCAATTAAAATAACTATTTGATGTTTAAATGTTTGAGACTTTTCAGACTTAAAATATAAAGGAATGGAGAAGGTAAAATATCGTTTCTATTTAAATAAAATAAAATTATTTATTTGTATTTAATTCAATCTCTTCTCCTCATATTTTCATTTAGCTAAAAAATTAAAAAGCCTCAAAATACTCTTGCAAAGAAGGAGTCAAAGGATGGATCCATCACTCTCTTAGCGATCCATTACATTGTATTACCTTGTTTTGGTTCATTTTTCTGTATTTAGAGATGAGATTTTTATATTTTGATTCAAAAATGAGCTTTACCATTCTCTTAAAGATCAATCTCATTTCTTACTTTTTCCATATATATTTATATTTATATTGAAATTATTCTATTAATACTCTACGATAATATTAGTAAAATACGATAATATGTGTATGAACTTTATATGCATAATTTAATAATAATTAGTTATTTATGATCCTTTGAATCTCGTTGCAAGGCTCAAAGCATGTGAAAAATGTTCTCTTTTAGAAAAATTTAATTAAAAAAAAACATAACTATCTAAGATAAAAATTAAATAAGAAAATTATAATACATCAACTATAAATATAATGAATAATTTTTCTTTAATATTTTTTAAGAAAAAACAAATAAACTATCTAGGATAAATTAAAAAAAAATATTATAAATACAATCAACTAATTTATAAATAGAATTAAAAGAAAAAAAAAAAAATAAAAACCTAAAAACAAATATAAATGAGTGGTTTCATAATTACTAACCTATATAGCTGATTAATACTTATATATTATATCATTTATAAATTATTTTTATTAATGTATATAATTTTATTATTGTAATTATTATATTTTATTATTTATATTAAATATCAATTAATTGATTTAATGGATAATGGTTAAGAGTATGTGTTTTTTTCTAAAAGATCATAGGTTCAAACTAGAAGGGTAGAGTATGTATGCCACAATAGACTTAATAATCAAATAATTGTCTGAAGATAAATACCTTATCTCATAAACAAAAAATCTTAAATGCCAATTAGATATCTATATTAATCATAGCCTTAAAATTAGATAATAATAATAATAATAATATATAAACAATAACAATATATCACAATTAATTACCATAAAATACATAACCACATTATTTTTTTTTTCCGAGGAAAAAAGCAAAACTTTTTATTAAGATACTATAAAAAGTTTACATACACATAGTTCATAAGCCATACTGCTGGCTCATATGTTCTGAATCTGCTCAACAATCATGGAGCTGTTCTGCAGTTTTGAGAACCTGTAATAATCTTCCTCCCGGATGGAGGTATAGTCACCACTCATAGCATCACTAGTAAACCTGGGGTCTCCTTCGACGAAGGAAAAACAACCTCTTACAACAAAAATGATAAGTCTGAAACCATGTTGATAGATACAAAAAATATATTAAAGTCTGTATGCTGAAACTGTAAACTGTAGATAAAAGACTATAATGGATATTATATACAAAAACATAAATATATAACCGAGAAGTGTGCTGTCAAAAAAGATGTAATAACTATGATAAAAAAGACTGAGCATATGGAGGCTGATATGATATGTAAGACTACCCCTGTCTGATCTCTTCTACTGTCCAGCTGCCCGGATCCTGTTGTAGACCAGCCTTAGATAGCTGATCTGCTTCCTCATTCCTGTCCCTGTAGATATGGCATATCAAAAACCTGTTAAAAAATGTCTTCAAAAAAGCAATTTCTTCAACAAGAGTCTTCAAAATCTGATTTTGACAAGATGCAGTTCCATTGACCCAGTTTATAACATTTAGTGAATCCCCAAAAGTCTGAATAGAGTTGATGTTTCTGTGATGGAGCCAGCATAGAAGGAATCGTAAGGCCGATAATTCAGCATAGTTATTTGTGCCTGTACCCAACCCAACAGAAGCTTTCAAAGAGTGATCCGGATTGATGTGAATACACATGCCTGCTCCAGCCTTATTGTTTTGGGAGGCCCCATCAAAGAACCCACAAGGAATGCCCTCCTGTATAATGATAGGTTTTTGTTTTGATTTGGGATTTTTGTCCTCAGGGGGAGGCAAGGCAGTGTATATGGCTGTGATATTAGTGGCAATAACAGAAGAACGAGTGTCCTTGTCTTGGAATAGACTCTTGTTTCTCGCAAGCCATACACCCCAACAGAAAATAAGGGGCAGGTTCCTCAAGTTCCCCTGTGGATAGGATTGCCACCATTTCCTCCAAGCAGCATCCAAAGGGTCATGCCCCCACTGAGCTTTTATCTTAAGCGATACCGTGACCTCCTCCCATATCTTTCTTGAGAAAGCACAGGTTGTGAAGAGATGACTGATGGTTTCCTCTTCAGATTTGCATAGAGGGCATCGCCCTGGACCAACTAAAAACCTTGCCTGTAATGTTTCCCATGTTGGGACCTTCCTTTTTAAAATGCACCAGAAAAAGAGCCTAGCCTTGACTGGACATTTGAGTTTCCATATATCTTTGGCCCACCATTCCGGTATTCCCCATCCTTTCCATATCCACGTTATTTAAAATATAATAAATATTAAATTAAACTCCACCTAATGCTAATTCCCTACTATAAAATTATTTGCAATATATTCATGCACATTATTTAAAATATAATAAATATTAAATTAAACTCCATCCAACGCTCATCCCCTACCGTAAAATTATTTGCAATATATTCACTATAAAATTATTTGCAATATATTCATGTACAATAGTGGTTACACTAATACATAAAAACGAACATTGTATTCTCACTTTTGTTTTTTATTATATATAAATGGCAATGGATTTAGGCATGGTTCTCATTGAAATAAAACAATAGAAATAAAATATAGTAAGTGGTACTTTGAGTTAATTTTTATGTTAGTAAATAGTAATAGTAATTTATATGTGTAATTAGAACCAATCTATATTCATCTTAACCTTAGATCTATTAAGCGTTGAGAGGGATCAGATCTCTCAAGGTACAAACTTCTTTTTTGAGTGGAAAACTTGAGGAAATGTTTACATCTAAGAATATTTGAACCTTCTTGACATTTGATAGATCTAGGGTTAAGATGGATCTAGGTTGGTTTCAGTGATGCGTGGTCAAACAAAATTTGTCAAACATCTAATTATTTTGATAATTTTAAATATGTTAAATATTTCTAAGATTAATAAGGTCATTTTATGTTAATTATGAATTTGTCCAGTTACTTCAGTTTGTTGAGATGGTAGAGACAATTAATAACTTAAATGATGAAAATAATGAAATAAAAAAATTGAATGCAAAGTGACAATGTAATAGTGATGAATGATAGAAGATGTGAATAATAAGAATGTAGTCAATTACAAATAGTTTTCATTTTAATCAATTTTAAACTATTTTCTTCTACTATTCTTATTGTCACACCTATTAGTTTTTCCATATTTTCATATCGATTAGATGGTTGAAATCGTAGACCATTCAAATTTTTAACTCAAGCTATTGTAGTAAATGTCATACCTTGTCTCTCTTGCTCTCCAATATTAGTAGTAGCTTTCACCGCAATCAACCATTGAATTATAGAGTGTTAAGCTCCAAGTAATTTCCAATGGTAGTTGTTTCATATTACCTCGCTTGTCTCTCTTGCTCCCCAATATTAATAGTAGATTTCACCACAATCAATCATTGTGACTTATAGAGTGTTAAACTCCAAGTAATTTTCAGTGGTAGTTGTTTCATATTACCTCGTTTGAATGCAACATGACTAACAATGTTGAAGGATGGAAAATGGGAATAATAAGAATGTATTCAATTACAATTAGTTTACAGTTTCAAGAAGCAAACGTTTTAGATAAGTGAACATTTTATTGAAGATGAAAATTCAATATTTTATTTATGGTTGAATTATTGTAACACGGAAATCAATGCATGCCATTAATAATTCTTTTGTATTTCCAATGAAATCAATGCACATTGTTAATCTAATTACTTTGAAATTAATGTACATCATACATCTAGTTACATCAAATTAGAAATCAACATCTAAACTAAAATCAATGCATATAGTGCAAGAAATCAAATAGGATTAAAAATCAACATCTCTAATGAAATCAATGCATCTAGTGTAAGAAATCAAATAGGATTAGAAATCAACTTCTACATTGAAATCAATACATCTAGTGCAACCAATCAAATAGGATTAGAAATCAACAACTACACTAAAATTAATGCATCCAGTTCAATCAATCAAATAATATTAGGAATCAACAACTACACTGAAATCAATGCATCTTGTATAATCAATAAAATAGAATTAGGAATCAACATCTACACTAAAATCAATGCATCTATTTCATTGAAAAACAAAAATATTCATAAGAATAAAGAATCTGTTTTTTCCCTCTAGTGGAAGAAATCAAATAGGATTTGAAATCAATATCTACAATGAAGCAATGCATTTAGTGCAATCAATCAAATAGGATTATAAATAAACAACTACATTGAAACCAATACATCATGTTTGATCAATCAAACATGATTATGAATCAACGTCTACACTGAAAGATGCATCTATTTCAGTGAAAAACCAAAATATTCATTAGATGAAAGAGTTTGTTTTCTTCCCTCTATCTGTCTCTCTCTTCTCCCACCATCTATATCTATATATCCCTCTATCTCTCCTTCTTTGTTTCTATATCACACCCCCCAAACACACATGCTTTCTCTCTCCATATCTATCTATTTCTGAACCCTCCCCCTCTCTCTTTGTCTCTCTCATCTTCCCTCTCTCCCCCTCCATCCATATCTCTATCTCCCTCTGTCTCTCCATCTCATCCCCAAACATACACACACTCCCTATCTCTTTCTCTCCACCTTTCTCTCTTCATGTCTTTCTTCTTCCCCCTCTCCTCTCCCCCTCTCCTCTCCTCTCATCTCATCTCATCTCATCTCATCTCATCTTTCTCCTTATTATATGATATAATATTAATATACATAATTTTAAACTTAATATTCATGCATTTATATTATATTAAATGTAATATTATATTAGAACCCTTATCCTAATGCATTACTATATAATATATATAGATATTTAATTTTATGTTATTAATATATATCCTAATATATTAATATATATTATAATATATCAAATTTTAATATATATAATATATTAAAAAATAAACTTTAATATATACAATTAAATATAATTGATTATTAAATTGTAATTTAGAAGGTTAAGTATTATTAACCATGTTTGATTAATCACAATGACCATGTATTAATATTTAATCTTAAAAATATTTATGAAATCTAAATAGCTACAAATAGATTTTCATATTCCCATTAGTGTTTTTATATTTAAATAACCCAAATTAATCTTTATTATTGAATCATAAAAGACTTACAATTCTATGCTAATAGGTAATTTATGGACACCCTGTTGAATGAGACAAAATAATGAAGTATAAATAGGCATTGTGACTGTGACTTTATCTATAAAAGAAAGAGGAATATATATATATAAACAAATAACTTAAATTGACGAATGTAGATGAAAAAATTTAATAAAACTCTGGAAATGTTATTTACATTAAAGTATGGAATTTATGTTTATATTTTTCATTATGGAGAATCTACTCATATAGGTTCATTAGTCTCCATATTTCTTTTTTTTTCCATCACACACCTTGTATATGCCAATCATATTGTTTAATTTGATGGTGCATTGTTTGGTTCTATCTATCCAACTTGAATCTCTTTTGAAGAATGTAAAACCAAAAATAATATTAGAGGATTCACCATCCTAGAGACGTTCATCATTCCTTGATATGTTTGTCATGCAATTTCATACAAATTTCATGTTGTCCAACATTGAAGCAACGAGACATTTTATGTGATACAAAACCTTGGAAAAAGTGGATTTTTTTCATCAATATCGTGTGTTCATTCCGTTCAAATATTATTTGGTGGATCTTATTACACGTCTTAATTGAAAATGCCTATGGATATTATAGGCTTATGGTTGAATAATGACAATGATATGTAAATTATCATGTTAATATCTTAATCAAATCTAAAATCCACAATCATACTATTTGAAATAAATATAACAAACTCAACATGTAAATTGCCATGTTAATTTTTTAATCAAGTACTTTCAAATGATTTGAAACGTAAAATATGTATATTTATTTTAAGTACAATAATTATAAATTGCAACGTGAGCTAATTGAACCTAAAATGACAGACTTGCATCAATATCATAATAGCAACTGCTAGGAAGCAACAATGGAATTTTTAAAAAATTCAATATTTGGGATTAGGTCAAGCTAATGTTCAGGATTAGGTCTTTATATACTTTATCATAAGTAAACAATTGTTTTGTATTTTAGTTGAGAAACCATAAACCTAATCCTAAAGTAAGTCTTTATATACTTTATCATAGGCAAACAATTGTTGTAAGTCTTTATATACTTTGTCATAGGCAAACAATTGTTCTGTATTTTAGTCGAGAAACCATAAACCTAATCCTAAAGCAAGTAATATATTTGAGTGTAAAACTTAGAATTACCTTAGCTATTAATTTGTAAAAAAAAAAATAAATGAATTTTAAAATTCTACAATCACATTTATTTGATTGTAAAATATTTTTACATAGAAATCCTTTCAAATTTATATACAATAGATATGATTAAATTATTTGTTTGGATCTGACCTTATAAATCAAGCATCATATATCAGTGTGAATATATCACATAGAAACCTAGTCAACAACCTATAATCACAATTACTATTTTTATTTAAATTCTTCTTACCTGGAAATAAAACGAGCCAAAGAAGACCTGGAAAGTCAACGAGTATAAAAAAATTTAACAAACCCAAACACAATAAACTTATTAATCCAACAAAAATGGTAATTATTATATTAATTGATTTTTAATTTTTAATTTATATCTTTATTTTTAATTTTATTTAACATATATCAACTCTAAGTTAAATATACACCGAATTACATTGTAAAATTCACACCTCAACACAGCCATTAAATATATAACAGGAAAATAATTAATTTGCAACCCACCAACCTTCCATATTCTAAAACCATTATATACAGCTGGGCAAAGATTAATTTCCAACCATTCAATATTTATATAAATGTAAACATTGTGTTTTATAACTTAATCTCTAATTTTGTCTTACCCTAAGAGTTTTGTGAAAAGGTTTCACGACGAGGACTATAAGTAGTAGCATTAAAAGTTGTAAAGGTACAAGAGTGAAGTTAAACACAGAAAGAAACTTGACAAATGATTGTAGTGTAATGAACCATAAATATATGTATCTATGTTGTGAATAGAATATGTCATGAGTTAAAAATATTAATTAAAAATAATAATAATAAAATAATAATAAATTATTATTATTAAATAAAGAAGATAAAAAAAAATATTATTAGTAAAAATCTATATGTTATTTTTAAATATTTTTTATAGAGTTATATAATTTAGAAAAAAATATTGCTTAATCTTTCTCCGTGCTTTCATTCCCCATACATATATACATATATTCATTTGAACCTATAAAGTAAAACAATAATTTATATTTGTAACCAATATATTTGAGAGCTTTGAATTTAAATAAGGAATAAGTATATAAAAATTCAATATTTGCAATAATTTTTTCTTTTAATTAGATATTTATTTTTTAGTTCAAGTTTTTGTGATTCATCATGTTTGGAAATAGTTCTTCCAAATTAATCACATAACAATTTGTTGGGTGGATGTTTCAAACCAACCAAGTAGTTAATCATCAAGACATAGAAAAATTACCTAAATGTTAAATTAAATATTAAATATTAAATTTGAAAAATTATAAAATATGTCAAAGAAAATACCACACATATATGTAATTATATGCATTATCAAGGTTTTAATAAAATCAACATATATACATCTCAACTTTAAATCTATGAGAGTGATCAAATATCTTCAATTGTAAATATTTTCTTAAGTTTTACACTAAAAAAGAAGTTTGCATTTTGAGAGATTTGATCTCTATCGATTCTTGGTAGATCTCGAATTAAGATGGATCTATGTTGGTTTAAAATGAAGTTATAATTTAGTTATTTTTTATGATTTTTTAATTTTAGAAATGTGAGATATAGAATGTATAATGAAGTAAAAGTTTTGATACTTATTATGGATCAATGACAATAAGTGTTTATCAACCACTTAATTTATTAATTGTGTTACTCTTCAATATATTTGTTATGATCGTATGAAGCACTCAATGGTAAACAACATTTTTTCAAAAAATCTTTTAGCATCTATAAACCTCCATTTTTTCAAAGAATGTTTTAGCATTTATAAACCTCCAAAAACTAACTTTCTTTGGCCAATCCTAGATCTAGTAGTTAAATCGAGCAAGGTATTGATCTCCAAATCCAATGGTAGGGCTTGAAGTTTGACTTTGATATGATAAGAGTACTTAGTCTACTATGGGGTCCATTATCATCATGGGTAGAAGTCTTAGGGCTGATCATCTTATTTGGGCAATATTATCGATTTATTGCTACATTGCTTTTTGGTCCCTCTAAAATCTATTCCATGAGATCCTTCATTTTGGAATGGTTTAAAATAAAGTTATAATTTAATTATTTTTTATGATTTTTTAATTTTAGACATGTGAGATATAGAATATATAATGAAGTAAGAGTTTTTATACTTATTATAGATCGATGACAATAGGTGTTTATCAACTACTTAATTTATATGGTTGTGGTACTCTTCAATATATTTGTTATGATGGTATAAAACACTTAAATGGCAGACAACATTTTCTTAAAAAATCTTTTAGCATCTATAAACCTCCATTTTTTCAAAGAATGTTTTAGCATCTATAAACCTCTAGAAACTAACTTTCTTTGGCCAATCCCAAATCTAGTAGTTAAATTGAGCAAGGTATTGATCTCCAAATCTAATAGTAAGTTTCTTTGGCCAATCCCAAATCTAGTAGTTAAATTGAACAAGGTATTGATCTCTGAATCTAATAGTAGAGCTTGAAGTTAATAATAGATTCGATCATATAAAAACACCCAATTCATTGGTGTCTTTGTATCAGTTCGGATCGTTAAAAAAAACGGCAAATGGGGACAAATCTAAATTTCCTATACAATATTCGAAGCAATTATAAATTACTCTAAGTAAACCACTGTTCTTTATAAGAAGAAGATTTCTTTGTGACTTATTGTTTAGTACTCCATCGAATAACATTCAAAGATCTCGTACATTCCTCTATGTAGTTATGAAAGAGGAGCTCAACAACAATTCGTAGAATACAGAGGGTTCATCCACACTAAAGTAACGAAAGTTGTTCCTTGATTGATAAGATACATAAGCTGAATACATTTTATATGCATCTTGATGCTTTGAAAATTTTTTTGTCTCCATTTCAATGGGCGGTCTCTGAAGACTATCGCTCACATAACAATGTTGTAAAAAATTAAGTAACTTTCAGAATTTGAGAGTAGATATACAAAGGATTTCTTCTATGGTCCCATCCATTTGTACTGATTAACTATAATTTGATGTTAGCGATGTTGGTGTTCTGATCTCTGAGTTGTAAGAACTTTTCTTCCATTGTTATTTTATTTTATTCAAATTGAAAATCACTTCAAAAAATACATCGAAGCATTAGTAAAACCATAGTTACCAATTTCAGCAGAATAAGGAAAAAGAATTCAAAAGTTCATCATTTCGATTCAAATAACATATACTTCAATGAAATTCGCTTTGGTTGGTCTAAAAACCCATGGTTCTTAGTATACCCATACAGGTTTGTTATATCACAGATATAGGTTTTGTGGGCATAAGACACTAATGGAAGTACATATCTTAAAATAAATAGATAGCCGTTTATATAGAAGAAAAATAAATAAAAAATAATTGTGAAATTGGAAAAATATCATTTTTTAATTTCACTCTTGTAGTGAGGGCTAGAAAGCTGAGAAAGTAGGAAATGAGAGAATTAATGAAAGTTGACGTGACTGATTAAGTTTTGAAAAGGAGAGAGGTTTTGGAGAAAAGAGATAATGTATTTTTCTTTTTATTGAATTGTAATTCTAAAATTGTTATATTTAAAATGAATGGGGAATTGTAACTCTAAAATTGTTATATTTAAAATGAATGGAGAAGAAAATGACCAAAATGCATTATTGTTAAAGGAAGGAAACTATATATATCCAAGCCTTTAAAATGTATATTGTCAAAAATTTCCCAAATTAAAAAAATTTCATCTAATTTTTAATTGTATCATATGGAATTCGAATCCGAATTTAAATTTGAACTTGGTAGCTATGGTTAAAACCAATTAATACACCACCATTCCCATTGCATACCCGAGAAGGTGTAGTGAGGAAGATCCTTCTGTGCAATTTCCTCTCTTCTCATATTTGGAAAAATATTGGAACGAATAATAACAAAAAGTTGGGACCAAACAAAGACAAGTGTGCTTTAATATTTATTATGGCATGACTAAGAGAGGGATGAGTAATTTTCACTAAGTTGAGAAATGCATAATAAAAATTGGCTTTCAATGGTTTCCACAATTTCTAGACATCCTAAAGAGACAAAAGACATTTGAGACTAAGAGATAGATCCACAGATCTCATTTGGCTTGAATAAATCTAAACATATGATGCACATTTGGTTTGAAGGTCTCTACCATAGTCACTGATTCCTTTGTTGCTTCCATCCATGACATGTAAAACATGATGCACATTTGGTTTAAAGGTCTTTACCATAGTTGTGATTCCTTGGTTGCTTCCATCCATGGCATGTCAAGCAATGGAGAGTGGGGATTATGTTGGCATTGATGTTGTGTTGTAGTGATTGATGGTTGAGATTGATGTCAACGTGGGCATGTATTGCAGATGATTGTGTTGTAGGTGGATTGAGCGTGTGACTGGCCATTGGTATTGGTATTACCATGGTATAGGTGTCCTTGGTATTGTCATTACCATGGTATTGGTATGTGTGTGGAGAAGGTTGGCACATGGTATTGGTTTGTGGATTACCATGGTATAGGTGTACTAGGTATTGACATAACCATGGTATTTGTCTGTGGTATTGGTTTATGGATTACCATGGTACATGTGTCCTAGGTATTGACATAACCATGGTATTTTCCTGTGGCATTGGTTTAGAGATTACCATGGTATATATGTCTTGGGTATTGACATAACCATGGTATTTTTCCGTGGTATTGGTTTGGATATTACCATGGTACTAGTGTCCTAGGTATTGGTATAACCATGGCATTTGCCTATGGTATCAGTTTGGAGATAATTGAGGATAATTTGGTATATACTTTTGAAAAAGTATTGAGTTGGTTTTCTTTTTTGGTGATGGTTGAGTGAGAAAGGAAGAGAGTGTGTGAGAGAAGAATATTGTGTGTAGGATGTGCAGGGAATTTTGCAGAAAATCTACAATAGTTTACAACAGTAGTAAATTGCAACATAAGTGTGATTTAGCCATAATTTTATGAAACAATATGGCGATGGAGTAAGGAATGATTGTAGATCATTTCCTATATGATTGCTCATTATATTTCCATTGGATTATCTTTTGTGTATGCAACATGTATTATTGACGGGGTTTTGCAATGATTGAGTGAGTTGATGCATAATTTTTTAGTGTGATTGTTATGTTTGATTTTGATCCTATATTGCTAGAGGTTGTTGTGTTATTCTAGTTGAGTAGTTCATATTTCCTCTAGTATGAAATATTTATGAAACGAGGTAATGAGCCCCAAAAATGGGTAACTTATTGGGCTCATTTTGCCTATTATTCTCGATTAATCCACCATTCTTCATAGTTTATGCATGCTTTTGAGTATATTTATGTTAATTGAATGAATGAGAATAATCATTTGACCAGGAAGTCTAATACGTGCTTATTGCAGATTTTTGGACAACTTTTGGACCAAGGTCAAGCATTTATGAGCCAGTTGACAGCCAAATACGAAGGAACAAGGCTGAGGATTTGTAGGAAGGGTGTCTCCTGCACTAAATGGCCCCTTCCTCGAGTTCTCCACCATCAGATCGGAGTTCAATAGCCCACCAATGATGATTCCCAAGGGCAGCCGAGCAGCTTTTGTAAAGTGGTTGATTACTTGCAGTTTGAACAGCCAATCCCCTTGAGTTAAGGAGGGCTGTTGGAGGTTCTCGTAGTGCATAAGTAGGAAGGTTTCTAGCTTTCGTAGTTTACTTTTGGAACATTTTGTATTTCACACTTTAGTGGTGCTCTGCCTTTTAGCTCATTTTAGAGCTTTTGCTGTAAACATTTTTGTGACATGGTTATTTTCTGAGTAATGGAGATGAGTTTCACTTTGCATCAGCTCTGAGCTTCTTCTTAGGAGCCTGTAGCTCTTGGAGTTGGGCCCAACCCAAGTGCCAGGACTTCCTCTGTGTACTGTTATATGTTTTTGTTGTATTCATAGAATAATTTCTGCTAGTAGATTAAAATCTTGCTTGGTTACGTAGGTCATTTTTGATGATTGAAATAGCTTTTCATGTTTTAGATTGATTTGATAGGTTGGTAACAGAAAATATCTTCGAAAAAGGCCATCAAGCAACCCTTGATCTCACCTCTCCCTCCTTGGGACCATGAGCTGAGACCAAGGTGTCCTTGTTGCCACAAAAACACTGTTCTTGCTTCTTCATGCAATTGCTAGTGTTAGATTCTTAGTTGCAAAAGTTGGTAGTAGTTGTGATTACATGCTTAGATCTATTCTTACTTAGTTTTCATAGTTATCTTACGTGATTTTCTACCAATAAATTTTTGTTCATCATGGTTGCTGGTTTCTAGGTCAATTTAGGTTAAAATAGCTAGATCTTTGATTTGCATAGTCTTTGTTTGGTCAATTTTGGAGAATAGTGTGCAGAACGCCTATGCTACCTTCCTGCTTACCCTTCCTCCATCAGACAACCTGCTCCAACCCCCTAACTTAGATTCCTCCCCTTCATTTGCCACCCTTTTCCGACTTGACCTAATTTCCATACCTTTGTGCAACCTTGCTCCTTCCGTCCTTGAAACAAATCTAACCACCTTAATCACTCCTTAACATCATTCACCAGGTCCTAGACCTCTTCACACCCTCATACAACCTCCATCTCGACTTTTTCACCTTTCTTCCACCATTAACCCTCCAAAATCCCCGTTCGAAACATCCTGTAGAACATCTTGTAGAACCCCTGCAGACTTCCTATAGAAGTTCACGAGAGCAGTTTTTCTATATTTGAACACTGTGAAACTCTCTGGAAGGGTGCTAGGGACCCCTTAGGCCCTCTTCTCACCTTCCTAACCTCCTGCAAGTGCCCACTCCATTTCCTTTCGTCAATCAACCTTTGCATAGTCAAAAACAGTTAAAGCACATGCATAATAATTCTACAAGATTACTCAAAAATACAAAAATATGTTCCTTTTCAGATTTCACTTCAGAAGTAGCTTAGACACATGCAATTTACCTTCCCAAGAGTCAATGGCATCCATTTATGTATCTTTCATCCTTTTTCTTGCACCAGTAGGGTTATTCGGTAAAACTAGGGTTCGCTAGGGTTTGCATTTCCTTTCAGCTTTCAGATTCTTTCTGCAAGTAGATTAGCCTCCTTTGAATTAGCTTTCATCCATCAAAATTAAAAGCTTCTTCTAAAAGCTCATAGAAGTTGGCTTAAGCTCCTAGCGGACTTGTGCCAGCTGATCCAGTGGCAGCCTGCTACAAGAGCTAGTACTTGTGCATATAGCACCGTCGCTTCCAAGTTTGTTATGAACTACCAGGTTGATAAAAGTAAAGAAGGGAGTCCCAGGAGTTGCAGCATTATTGCTGCAATAATGGAGCCCACCATCTTTTTGCCACTGTTGCTGGGGAAGCGTTAGAATATTTGTGATTCCTACTTTTCTTCTATTTTCCACTACAACCTTCTGCTCAGTAGTTTATTTTAGCAAGAGTAGAGTAGTTGTTTCATTTCAATTCTGCAATTTCAATTCCGCAAGTGTAGATTAGCATTTCAATTCTGCAATTTCAATTCCACAAGCATAGATTAGCATTTCCATTCTGCAATTTCATTTCCGCAAAAGTAGACTAGACCTTTCCTGCTTTCCTAGACTAGCGTTTCAATTCTGCAAGCGTAGACTAACAATTTCAATTTTGCAAGCATAGCTTAGCATTTCCTTTCCGTAATTTTCATTTTAGTAAGGTTTATTGTAGTTAGTTGAAATATGTTGTTCAGTCGATTTCAGTTTTACAGGCACAAGCAGAAAAAAACACCAAAAATCAACCAAAAATATTCCATTTCATGCCTCGTAGGAACAGAGACAATACATGAAAATTCTTACCCAACACCCCCACCACATCACTAAGTCACCCTTCTCTCTTCTTCGGTGGCAGTGATCCAAAAGAACCTATAGGTGAACCTCCAGAGATATACGAAGATCCTATAACAGAAGAAGAGAAAGAGAACATTCCTCTTGAGACCATGGCTGAACACAGAAACAATATAGGAGATGAGGAGAGAATATAAGGTGCCTTTCCCATCCGAGAGACCACTGGGGACACGAAAATGAAAAACATATGTCCCTCAGCCTTACCTCACTTCCATGGATTGACCACTGAAGACCCTGATACCTTCTTGTTTGAGTTTTCTGTCCTTTGTCAAACTTATGACTATGCAGAAGACGAGCAAAATTTGAAACTCTTTCCCTCTACCCTCAAGGATGTGGCCCTACGCTGGTTCATGGGGTTACCTGGAAACAGTATCACGACTTGGGCTCAAATGCAGCAAGACTTTAACAACAAATACCAGGACTACTGTAGGTCAAAGGAAATGAAGGGAAAATCCTTTCGGATGACCATGGGAAGTGATGAATCTTTAGAAGACTATGAAGAAAGGTTCCAACTCAGTTATAAAAGGGCCAGGTGCACACTTGACCCTGAATCTCTGAAGTTGGTTCTGCTCCAAGGAGTTCCTGAAGACCTTCTAGATACCCTCCATTTGCTAGCTGGCGGAGACATCTATCAAGTACCTTATGATGACGTAAAGACTGTGTTTAGAAACCATTCTAGGGTAGCCTGGAAAAGAGGTAGGGGGAATCCACTTTCAGCTAGTGCCACCTTCTCCAAACATGAGTTTACAAATCAGATGGAAGACCTTAAAAGTGAGGTGAGATAGACCATTTCCATGCAAGTGGATACTTTTCAAATCCAATAGAAGAAAGCGGAAGCTGAGAGGGCTTTGGCCATATTTTGTCCTAGATGTACAAGGAAGCATCCTAAGAACGAGTGTCCATTTCACTCAGTAGAGGTATGTTTCATTTGTGAGGAAGACCACCCTACAAAACAGTGCCCAACCTCACCCGGACTTAAAGCCATGTACCAAGGGGCTGAGGGAGCCACTAAACCACTCTACTTCCTCAATAAAAGGAGGTTGCATGGATCCAGACCTTACTAGCAAGGGATGCAAGGGACATCCCAAACTTATTACAACCCTAACCAATCCACTCATATACCTTCTTGGGGTCCCCCTACTCATCCTTCCTGGTCTGCACCTCCTCCTTGGTCTTATCCATCTCAATACCATACTCAACTTGTTGCTCATTCATTTCACTCTCATGTTCAGCCACAACCTCAGTGGAATGCACCTTAGCCGAGGTGGAGGCCCCAATACAACTCTCCTCCCACTATTTTGCCTCCACCACCTGCTCAACCACAACCATTACCTCCTGCTCCTCCAAGACAGACCTAGATGCCTGCTCAACTGAACTCGAACCCCAATAACAGACAGGCCGAGTAGGTATATACTAAAGAGACAACATGCCCTACCTACGCTGTGGAGATTCAGGAGATCAACCTACGATCTGGGAAGGTCCTTCCAGATCGCCAACCTCCTCCTCCAGAGGATGAGGAAGAGAAATAGGAAAGTGAACCCAAAGCCATTCCACCCTTTCCTGAGAGACTAACGGTAACCATGCAACCAAACCCAGAGGAGAATGAACTTTTGGGAGAACTTCAACAGTTGTATGTAAAAATACCACTTCTCCAGGCCATAAAAGATGTACCAATCTACAACAAATTGATCAAGGAGAAGTGTTTCAGGACCCAGGTAGGCGCAAGAGAGATGCCCCAACTATCAATGTCATAGGACAACTATTTGATCTAATGTTGGGACAAGTAATCTGTCCAAAATATTTGGACCCAGGGAGTCTTGTAGTTGATGTCCACATCGATGGCACCATAATCCCCCACACCCTGATTGATCTAGGGGTTGCCATTAATGTGATGACCAGGGACACTATGCTCAAACTAAACCTTCAGAATTCCCTAAGAAAGACCTCAACAGTACTGCAGTTAGCAGACTGCTCCACCATGACTCCCGAAGGGATTGTGGAGGATGTCATGGTCTCTGTTGATTCTTGGGTCCTACGGACTTCTTGGTCCTTCAGCCATAGGCAAAACTCACTGGATACCCCCTCATTTTGGGAAGGCCTTGGTTAGCTATTGCAGATGCTTACATCAGTTGTTGAGATGGGAGCATGACCATCAAGAATGGGCCTATGTCCAAACAGCTAGTCCTATATCCTCCTACCCAACCTCTGCTAGACCATGAATTACCTCTCTGGTTGGAGGAGGGAGATGAGGATGAAGTATACTTTGCACCAGTGTGCACAGTGGAAGCCACCCAGGGAGGCCCTCAAACCGAGGATGACCTGATTGAGAATTTGATTCAAAATCCGCCTCCTAGTGTGCTGCCATTAGAGGAGTTGGTGGAAGGTACCCAAGCCAGCGCTGTAGTAGATCTCTGTGTGGCTGATCTAACCTCTCCCAGAGTTAAGAATGTGGAATTTGGCCCTGAAAGAACCTTGAAGATCAGCTGATCCCTATCCCCTTCTCAGGAGAAGGAGCCGTGTAGCCTACTGAACTGTCATTTGGATGCTTTTGCTTGGAGCTATAAGGAGATGAAAGGAGTCCACCCTTCGGTTTGTACCCATCACATTTACATTAAAGATGATTGTAAACCAATCAGGTAGCCTCAAAGGAGAATGAATACTGCCCTTAAGGACATTATTAAAGAGGAATTGCAAAAGTTGTTGGATGCAGGATTCATCTACCCCATCTCTGACAGCGAATGGGTTTCTTCTCTGGTGCTTGTGCCTAAGAAAAATGGGAAGTGGAGAATTTGTATAGATTATCGAGAACTTAACAAAGTCACCAAGAAGGACCATTTCCCTTTGCCTTTCATAGATCAAGTGTTAGATGGGCTGGCAGGGAAGAAGTTCTTTTATTTCCTAGATGGGTTCAACGGGTATAATCAGATCCAAATCAGCCCAGAAGACCAAGATAAGACCACTTTCATTTGTCCATGGGGTACCTTTGCCTACCGGGTCCTTCCCTTTGGGCTATGCACCACTCCTGCCACTTTCCAGAGAGCAGTACTGAGCATATTTGCTGAGCTGGTTCATGATTCGGTGGAAATATATATGGATGACTTTACTCCTTATGGGTCCAACATCCAAGAAGCATTGACTAACCTGGGAAAAGTTTTAACCAAGTGTATTGAAATGAACCTGTCCCTCAGTCCTGAAAAATTGTGAATTCCTGATGACTGAAGGGACCGTGCTAGGTCATACAATTTCTCAGCAAGGATTACAGGTGGATCCTAACAAAATTGTTACCATCCAAATGGTTCTACCTCCTCAAAAGGTAAGAGATGTTCAAACTTTTCTAGGCTTAGCAGGATATTATAGAAGATTCATTAAAGATTTCAGTAAGCTAGCCTCGCCATTGTTTGGTATTTTGGGGAAAGATGTTGAGTTTATATGGACTGACAACTATCAAGAGGCTTTGGATGAGTTGAAAGATAAGCTGGTAACTGCCCCAATCTTGAGAGGTCCAAACTGGGCCCTACCTTTCCACATCCACACCGATGCCTTGAACAAAGCCATAGGGGCAGCCTTAGGACAAGTTGAGGAGAAGCTACCATATGCCATATACTTTGTCAGCAAAAACCTGTCCAAGGCAGAATTAAACTATACTGTGACCGAAAAAGAGCTCCTAGCTGTAGTCCATTCCCTTAACAAGTTCAAACACTACATCACTAGTTATCAAACATTCGTACACACTGATCATGCTGCAATTAGGTATTTGATGAATAAACCTGATGTAAATGCTTGTATCATTAGATGGTTATTGTTATTGTAACAATTTGACTTGACCATTGTTGACAAGCCAGGCAAGGAAAATGTTGTTGCTAATTTTCTGTCTAGATTAGATCTGCCTGTAGGTGAAAAAGGGATGGTAGATGATCAAATGCCAAATGAACACCTATTTGCTATTTTAGTACTCTCTCCATGGTTTGCTGATATAGAAAATTACTTGGTTTCAACACAGTTCCCTCCACACCTATCCTCAAAAGAGAAGAGAAAAATTGTGAGGAAAAGTGCCCCCTTCACTTGGATTGGGGGAAACCTGTTTAAACTCAGCCCAAATCAGATCTTGAGGCGTTGTGTTAGGGAGGAGGAAGTTTTTGACATTCTCCTAACCTATCATGATTGACCGTGTGGAGGTCACTTTACAGCAAAAAGGACTGCCTTCAAAATTCTACAGGCAGGCTACTATTGGCCCACTCTTCATCAAGATGTCAGAAGATACATTAGCCAATGTGACCGACGTCAAATGATGGGGAAACCGACTCCGAGAGATGAAATGCACCTCCAACATCAAGTGACTTTCGAGCCATTTGAGAAGTGGGGCATGGACTTTGTGGGTCCTATAAACCCTCCTTCAAAACAAAAGCCTTACATCATTGTGTGCACAGACTACCTAACAAAGTGGGCAGAGACAAAGGCAATCAAGGCAGTGACAAAAGAAAAATTGGCTAAGTTTTTGGGGGAAAATATCTTCTACAAGTTTGGCTACCCAAGAGAATTAGTCACAGATCAAGGAAGTCAGTTCACCTCTAACCTGATTGAAGACCTGCTCGCTCATCACAAGATTAAGCACAGAGCTTCCACCCCTTATCATTTGGAAGCAAATGGGTAGGTGGAAGTCACTAATAGGGCTTTGGAAGATATTTTGACTAAAGTGGTGAGCAACAACAGAAAAGATTGGGCAGATCGCTTGGTTGAGGCCACCTGGGCCTACAACACCACTTGGAAAACTACAATAGGTTTCACACCTTATGAGCTAGTCTACAGGAAGAAGGCTTTACTGCCTATAGAATTCGAGTACAACACATTGAGGTTGGCAGCTCAGCTGGACCTAGACCTCAGCCATGCACAACATGAAATATTACTACAACTGAATGGATTGGATGAACTGAGAATGCAAGCCCTCCTCCACTCAGAAGTGGTCCAACTCCAGAGAAAGATATGACATGACCGGCACCTTAACAAAAAATAATTTTAGCCAAGAGATTGGGCACTGTTATATGACTTGAGATACAAGGATTTCAAAGGGAAGCTGAGCACAAGGTGGCTTGGACCATATAAAGCGGAGAAATGCAACGAAAATGGTTCAATCCTTATCAGGACCATTGATGAAGAAGCCATCCCCATGCTCGTCAATGGGCATCGATTGAAAATATATAGGAAGCCCCTTTCTAAGTAGGAGTTCATTGAAACGTTGGATAAATCAGTGCTGGTAGTGGAGCAGGGCCCTGTCTCTACTCCACCCACACCCTGATCATTAAAAAAAAAAAAAGAGAAAAAAGAAAGAAGAAAAAGAAAAAAGAAAAAATAGAAAAAGAATAAAAAGATCCTTGGGTGAAAACCTCTTAGAGGCGCCCGGGGCAGACAGTGAGGGTGAAAACCTCCTGGAGGCGCCCCAACTGTCTCTCAAAAAAAAAAAAAAATAGAGTTAATCTCTATGGAATAATTGCCCAAAACAAGGACAGAGGTCAGCATCAGGCTGCAAGTATCCCTCACAAACAATTCCTCCATGACCACTCCCCTTTCCTAAGATTTGATCACATTCAGGTTAAGCTTTCACCTTCTATAGGAAGTTATGTTCCTTCTACAGGAAGTTCTGTGTCTTCTACAGGAAAGTTCTATGTCTTCTACAGGAAGATCTTGTAGAACCTATAGACAGGCCATAATTGATCTCGAGAGAGAATCTGAAGGTTGGGAATCTGCCTGCTAGGCCTGCAAACACCCCTATTTTCATCCATCACCATATGCCACCCTTTGTCATCTTTTTACACCTCCGTTGCACTCATCCTGTTATTTGTTCCTACACAATCACACAAAAAACCCTGTTTTCTTCATACTGCCAGCAAGAAATTTTAGTGACAAATCAAGCAGTAGTATCTCGCTCACCATACCTGTCAATCTCCATCTGGACTCCTCATCAGCCGAACCCCTCATCAGCAGTATATCCCTACTCATTTTAGCTTGCATTCCAGGAGGAGAAGCAGCTACAGGACATCCTACAGGAATCTTGTAGCAGCTGATCCCTCTAGACGACATAATCTCGAGATAGGGACAACCGAAAATGACAAAGGAGACATGCAAAGGGCTCATCTTGAACGTGAGAATACCAGCAGTAGCCGAAGCCAAGCATCTAGTGTGCATGCAATGACAACAAACAATGGAATGGATTCCAAAACACATGCATGCAACATCAACAAATGAAGGGATGGGTTCCAAAACCTGTGCATGAAGTAGCAACAAATGAAGGAGTGGTTCCAAGACCCGAAGTTTGCATAACATGGCCGTGACCACACAGGTAAGTGCCTAAAATCATTCGTCAATTTAATAAACTATATTTTAAAAGCTGCATGCCTATGGAAATGGTTTTAGATTGAATGGAATTGGTGGCCAGTTAACTGGCCACCCTCGGCCAATTAGGTAGCCTCATGGGATTCAAACGAGCCTCATTACATTCAAAATTTCCGACGAGATGTGCAGCCAGCACATGGGAGTTTCCATTCAGGGATAAATTGTCAGGACTGGTAGTGGTGGCGGCAGATAATGGCAGAGGAGAGGTGATGGCGGTCAGAAACACACAGAGAAATTATGGCCGTGACGTCGGATCAACGGTCCGGTCCAGCCACCTCATCCCCTCACCATGAATCACATTGTAGTTAAAAGATGCCCGACTGAAACTTACACCACCTTCTGTTCATTTTGCACTTGCAATGTTCTCGATTGGAGTACGCGTCCTCCACTTCCAAAAATTGTTAACCAGTCGTCCTCCACCGGTTTTTCTGCTTGTTTTTGAAAATCTCCCACGTATTGGACTCGCTTAGAGGCACAATGACATTCTACAGGAACCAACGGGTCTTTTACAGGAAAAGTTCTATAGGAAAGACTTCACAGCTTTCTGGAGCGGGAAAACCTGGGATTTTTAGTCGAATTTGGAGCTCCAAATGAGGTAGGCTCAAAAAACTCTTCTATGCATGATGTGTTTGTGCAAGGTGGTGAATTGAAGGGCATCAGATTGGAAAATCAGAGAAAATTTTTCCTGTGTATTGGAAGTAAAACGTTTTCCTGTGTATTGTAGTAAGTGCCCCAGTTTTTCTGCATCAAAATTCTCCTCCATGTTTCCTTTTTAAAATTCTCCTGTAGGGAAGATATATGCAGCTGTGGAGGCCAACTTGTGTGTGAAAAAGATTTGAATTTACATATCTGTCTGTGTTCTGAGAAGAAAACTTGATCCCTGTGCTTTGTCTGTAGAAACAAAATTCTTCCTTTCATAAACAGACAACCAAGTTCTGGGTGACAGCAGTCTTAAAACCAGGGAATGTTGCTAGTTGATATTGGACACTCGAGAAATTCCTTCTTGGGTCAGGGGAAACCATAAACAAAATTTCCTTTTTTGAATAAAGCATACAAAGAGCACTCTCACCATGCTAGGAGGATTCATAAGGAAAGAACCCTCGGACTCTAGCAAACTACACGAGCATCCTAAGGTGGTAGACCTTTTCACCCGAGCCAATTGGATATCCTTCTTTGACAAAATTTAGGGTCATGACGAGGACATAACTGGGAAAATTTTAATGTCCTTGAGACCTCAATCAAAGACACATGCCACAATTAGTTTTAGGGGTTTGACCCTAGAACTTACCATTGAGCTCATCAGTCGAGTTATTGGTCCACCATTAGGGCTCCCTTGGAGCAAAGAAGAGAGGTCATTAGGCCAAGCTGCCAAGAAAACATTCTTTCTGCCCGAGGAACAACCTGTAGAAGAAAAAAATGAGGTTAGGAGAACCAGCTTGCCTCCTCTTTGGAGTGAAGTCAGTTTCCAAATTATGAAGTACATTACATGTGAAGGGAGGTTTAGCATCATCTATGGTTATCATTTCAAATTTCCGTGTGAACTAAGACATGGGATTGATTTACCTCCAGCCAAGAAACTGAGCATTCCCTATTTTCTTCTTCAGTCACTAATTTAATGTGATACAAAATTAAATGAAGGGATCCCAGATTAGTTGGCCCATCATGAGCTCATCAAACTATTGGTGGAAGATGCCTTGCACACCTGCACTGTCCCCATATCTTGGGAAATCTTCCGAAACATGTCTAGCGATGACAATATTAGAATCTTGGCCGAAAACATCACCCCATCTAGAGTGAGGAGGGAGAACACACTAAAGAAGGTGAGAAAACCAATGATGAAGGAACACAGGACATTCAAGCACAACAAAAATAGAAAGAAAAAGGAGAAGTGGGCCAGATTGTTGAGCCTAAAACAAAGGAAGGAACAATAGCACAAACACCAAGGGAAAAGAGAATGCAGAGTAGAGCAGAGAGGGCTGAAAAATCCCAAATGAAGGTTGTCACAACCAAAGTAGGCACATAGAAACAAAAGGAAAAGACACATCCTGAAATAGCAGCAACACAGACAGAAACAGTTGACACAGGGATTTCTACAGGAAGTAGGGAAAAAGAACAACAAGAGGAGAAATCACTCAAGATATTGGCAAGGGAGGCAGCAGCTGTGCTTGCTGCCTTAAGCACACCTCCAAAACAAAAAAGGAAGAGAAAAATGAAAACCTCCATGTACTTTAAAGCAAGGAGGAGCACACAGATCAAAGTGGGGAGATCCTAGCCTCAATCAAAGGCACCAATTGTCATTGAGGACACAACACCTAAACCAAAAGAAGAGTCTACTACAAAGATATCCATCACCTATGAACGAGGAAGCCCAAAAACCTCCACCTGGAGAGAGAGAATTAGGCTGATGGTCTCAAAGACAACTTTACAGGAAGCTGAGACATCTCTATAGGAAACTCTAGCTAAGTTAAGGGAGACCGAGAAACTGGAGGAAAAGGTGGCCAAACCATCACAAGAAGAAGAGACCAAAGACATACTGGAACCAAGCCCTCAGCCTAGCTTGGGTTCATACTACAACCTGTTAGAAGCCGAGAAGATAATTCCCCAAAAATTTGCGGTGCCACTTTTCTTTGCACTAGAAGAAGAAAGGGTTAGGATTCACACTTGGATGAGGATTGCCAAGTCCAAGGATGTTGTAGACATAGGCCACCTGTAAGAACAACTCAAGGAATCAAGAAAAGAATTGGCCATGGTAAGGTATGTGGAAAGCAGTCAAAGGGCCAAGCTACAGGAAGAGAATGAGCTGCTGAAACAGCAACTACAACTACAAGGAAGTCATAGGGAAGATAGGCCCTCCATTTTGGGAGAACAACAACAGCAAGAAATGCCTCCAGTAGACAAGGAAACGTTTGATGAACAACAGAGAGAGGACAGGCTGCAGGCTGAGGTTGAGGCACTAACAAAATATCTATAGGAGAAGGAGTCACAAGCAGCAGAGGGAATACAGTTTCTAAAGCAACAGGTACAAGAGAAAGAAGCCTAATTGGCCTGCATGGCTAGTTGGGTAGTAGAAGCCTTATAATGTAGGCAACCTACCAAGTCATATGCCTTATATCTTAAAGATCAATGGTTGCAATTCCGAATTAACACCTTGGCCCAAAGGGGCACCATTCCATTTCAAAGTTACCATCGATTCATGGCTTTGTGTGATAGTAGCTCAGCAGAAGATAAGGCCAAGTTATCAGAATTCTATTTACACAAATTGGCCCTTCCAAACATGAATTTGTGAGACCCCAATGCTGCATTGGGAGATGTGCAACTTATGGCCATGCCTCTTGGCTAAATCATGAGGAAAAGAGGGTAGCAGAGATTCAGAATATTATGAACAAGGAGCTAAGTGAACCACTCATGATCAAGGCAGAACCAGAGGATACATTAGCTTTAATATATGCCCATCAGCACCTGACCAACAACCCTCAGGTTCTACCAATTTACATTGAAAGACAAGGTTAAGCCATCGCTCACTTTGAGGACATGGAAAGACTGTTGGGGGATAGTTGCATTCATGCTTGCACAAGGAGGTGGAACACACTGTCCCACAGTCTGAAAATAAGAGAATACCTCTCCCCAACAAGGATGAGGGAGGCCTTGGCAAGAGTACCACTCTAGAAATAGTCAATGCAAAATCTGCAGGCCAATTGGATCGGCCTATAGTTCAGTCCTCCCTTGCTTTTAGGACTACTGGAAGGGGTCAAAGGAGAAGAGGAGCATAAGCAGTGGGAGGAAGTAGAGAGAAAAGCAGGGTTTCATGAATAGGAAGAGGACATCACCTCGGAAGCTTGGGATGTTAGAGAGGCAGTGAAGGCAATAAAAGATGATGAGCTGGATTAGTTGCTCAGAGGATGAGCAACCCATTTAGCAGGGGGGGGATGATGAGCCCCAAAAATGGGTAACTTATTGGGCTCATTTTGCTTATTATTCTCGATTAATCCACCATTCTTCATAGTTTATGCATGCTTTTGAGTATATTTATGTTAATTGAATGAATGAGAATCGTCACTTGACCAGGAAGTCTAATACGTGCTTATTGCAGATTTTTGGACAACTTTTGGACCAAGGTCAAGCATTTATGAGTCAGTGGACCGCCAAATACGAGGGAACAAGGCTGAGGATTTGTAGGAAGGGTGTCTCCTACACTAAATGGCCCCTTCCTCGAGTTCTCCACCATCATCTCGGAGTTCAACAACCCACCAAAGATGATTCCCAAGGGCAACCGAGCAACTTTTGTAAAGTCGCTGATTACTTGCAGTTTGAACAGCCAAGCCCCTTGAGTTAAGGAGGGTTGTTGGAGGTCCTCGTAGTGCATAAGTATGAAGGCTTCTAGCCTTCTTATTTTACTTTTGGAACATTTTGTATTTCGCACTTTAGTGCTGCTCTGCCTTTCAACTCATTTTGGAGCTTTTGTTGTAAACATTTTTGTGACATGGTTATTTTTTGAGTAATGGAGATCAATTTCACTTTGCATCAGCTCTGAGCTTCTTCTTAGGAGCCTGTAGCTCTTGGGGTTGGGCCCAACCCAAGTTCTAGGACTCCTCTGTGTACTGTTATATGTTTTTGCTGTATTCATAGAATAATTTATGCTAGTAGATTAAAATATTGCTTGGTTACCTAGGTCATTTTTGATGATTGAAATATATTTTCGTGTTTTAGATTGATTTGATAGGTTGGTAACAAAAAATATCTTTGAAAAAGGCCATCAAGCAACCCTTGATCTCACCTCTCCCTCCTTGGGACCATGAGCTGAGACCAAGGCGTCCTTGTTGCAACAAAAACACTGTTCTTGCTTCTTCATTCAATTGCTAGTGTTAGATTCTTAGTTGCAAAAGTTGGTACTAGTTGTGATTACATGCTTAGATCTGTTCCTACTTAGTTTTCATAGTTATCTTACATGATTTTATACCAATAAATTTTTGTTCATCATGGTTGCTGGTTTTTAGGTCAAATTAGGTCAAAATAGATAGATCTTTGGTTTGCATAGTCTTTGTTTGGTCAGTTTTGGAGAATAGTGTGTAGAACACCTGTGATACCTTCCTGCCTACCCTTCCTCCATCAGAAAAATTGCTCGAACCCCCGAACTCATATTCCTCCCCTTCATTTTCCATCCTTTTCCGACTTTACCTAATTTCCATACCTTTGCGCAACCTTGCTCCTTCCATCCTTGAACAAATCCAACCACCTTAATCACTCCTTAGCGTCATTCACCAGGTCCTAGACTTCTTCACACCCTCATCCAACCTCCATCTCCACTTTTCCACCTTTCTTCCACCATCAACCCTCCAAAATCCCCTTTTGAAACATCCTGTAGAACCCCTGCAGACTTCCTGTAGAAGTTCACGAGAGCGGTTTTTCGAGATCTGAACATTGTGAAACTCTTTGGAAGGGTGCTAGGGACCCCTTAGACCCTCTTCTCACCTTCCTAACCTCCTGCAAGTGCCCACTCCATTTCCTTTCATCAATCAACCTCTGCATAGCCAAAAACAGTTAAAGCACATGCATAATAATTCTACAAGATTACTCAAAAATACAAAAAGATGTTCCTTTTTAGGTTTCACTTTAGAAGTAGTTTAGACACATGCACTTTACCTTCCCAAGAGTCAATGCCATCCATTTCTGTAGCTTTCATCATTTTTCTTGCACCAGTAGGGTTAGTCGGTAAAACTAGGGTTTGCATTTCCTTTCAGCTTTCAGCTTCTTTCAGCAAGTAGATTAACCTCCTTTGAGTTAGCTTTCGTCCATCACAGTTAAAAGCTGCTTCTAAAATCTCATAGAAGTTGGCTTAAGCTCCTAGCGGACTTGTGCCAGCTGATCCAGTGACAACCCACGACAAGAGCTAGTACTTGTGCATAGAACACTGTCGCTTCCAAGTTTGTTATGAACTACCGGGTTGATAAAAGTAAAGAAAGGAGTCCCAGGAGTTGCAACATTATTTCTGCAACATTGGAGCCCACCAGGAGGGTCACATAGAAGAGTGGAGTGGGGGCTCTAGCAAATTCAATACATTAAATAAGAAAATTACTCACTTATAATATAGAAAAAATTGATAAATTAACTAGTATAAATAAATAATACGATGGATTCTCTAATCTTACTTCAATATATCAACCCTAATTTAAAACAACATTAAGATTCATTTTAATAAATTCCTTATGGCTAACCAATAGCATAATAAAAAATAATTCAACACTTTACCTATAATTGAATAAACCATTGTAATTTAATTAGAATATAATTAAATAGCA
>APFE030807337.1:75109-90057 GCA_000404065.3 Pinus taeda | reverse complement strand
GCAATAAATTAACTTTATATTAAACAATATATAGTGACTTTATTTCAGACACTTCACCCAATATTAAATTAACCATTAAATTTAATTAAAACATATTTAATTTTAATAAAGCATCTTTATATCTTAACCCCTTACATATAATTAAACAAACTAAAAAATTTAACTAGAATATAATCCCAATAAATCAAAGTTACATAAAACACTTCAATAAATTGTCTTTATATAAATCAATAGGAGGATTCATTTATTACCTTAGAAAATAACCATTAAACATAAACAAATAAATCTTAAACCTATTTCCTAAAATAAAATAATAATTTATGACCATAGTCAAAACAAACTAATGATACACTAATTAAACTATAATTTCAAATAAATTAATTTTTATATAACACACTTCTCATAAAAATAACAAAATTAAAGAAACCAACTTCACAAATAAAAAAGCATAAGGTAAAGTATATTAATAACATAATTATTATAACCATAAAATATAATAATATATCAACATATCATTATCAAAACATAATAAATAATAGAGAAATTGATAAAATAATATAGAAAACAATAAATAATTAAAATAAAATTAACAAAATTAAACTAGTCGGCTTTCTTTACAATTCCTTGAAACATTTATTACTAGGGCTTCACTTCTTTGTAAATCAGTCTTGAGGATGAGTCTTGTTCTAGACTCGAAACACAGACAACACAAAATCAAAACTGTGGAATATCCAAATTTCGAATCTCCAAAACCACACCACAGAAATCTGCAAACCATCACAAAGAACATATTTATTCATGAGTCCAACTGAAGTTGGGTGAGGCTTGTTGGTCGTGGTGGATTCTAGTAGATGAGGTTCATAGAGTCGTGAGATGAGGATCATATTTCTTCATGAGTCAAATCGGAGTTGGCGAGGCTCATTGGTCGTGGTGGCTTCTAGAAGATGGATATATGTAGAGTCATGAGATGAGGATCAAACTTCTTAGGATAGTAGCCATATGTATTTTCTATGTATTGAATTACTTGACGAATAATAAAAATATTGAGCAGCGCAACATCAAAAGCAAGTGGTTTTTTCCCCTGGAGATGGTTTTCCACTATAAATATCTTGTGTTGTTGTGTGCAAGTTTTTTTGGTTGATTTCATGGTTCACATGTGATGATCTTGGTGTAGTTGCAAATTTAGATTTATTATTTGCTAAGTTGATTAATGTTTTATGTGATCTAATATGCTAATGGGTTAATGTATGCGTGTGTGAATCAATAATTAGAAAATAATTGAAAAGTTTTATAATTCCTATCACTACCAGTTCACCTCCCCTGCCTCTCAATAGTGAGCTCATTTCCAACATATTAAAAAGAAATCTTCAGAAAAACAAGTTAGTTATTATTCTTCACAACCTATAGTTGATACTTTTATATAGGAAATGAGTCAGTTTAATTGTATTTCAAATTTTTATAAGGAAATACACTTGAAGGGATCATATTCTCATAATTGTTCTTATTAAATAGTATACAAAATGAAATTATACTTGAGGAAAACAAGCTAAATAAGATGTTGCTTAAATTTATTGAGTTAAGTAAAAACAACATCATCAATTGTGATGAAGTTTAGTAATTGAATAAGATAAAAAAATATTTGAAAAGTTTATACTGTACAAATATAGAAGAAGAAGTGCTAAAATAAAAGAGTGAAACCAAATGTATACAACTACATATAGAAGAAGAAGTGCTAAAATAAAATAGTGAAACAAAATGTATACAACTACAATGGGAAGGAAGTGGATTGTACCAATGGTAAGAGCTTCATTAATGAAGCCCTAATAATAATAGAGTATTAATGTTGGATTTCTTAGAGTGCATGAAAAACTATCTTTTCCCCTCAAATGTGATATTGTGAAGAGTCAAGTTATCTCTAAAAGTAATCTAGTCACGGGTATTGTTATTTCTCATTATGTGTCTTCTCTCTCAAATTTGATATAGTGAAGAGCTATTTATCTATAAAATTATTCAAGTCATGAGTAGTTTTATTACTTATTATGTGTTATCTCTACTAAGAATTGTACTAATTGATAAAACCACTATTGATAACTACATGGATATATGGTGGGAAATGTTAAGTACTTCATGGATTTTGCACATGGTGATTCCCCTTCTACTTATACAAGTGTTGTAGCATACATGCCAATAATTCCTATGAATAGGATGATGATGATGATTAATGGCTACTAAGGCCACATTTGGTTTATTAGATCTTAAAAAAGGTGAGGAACTAATTGATTTTCTTTAGAATTTTATTTGTATGACAAAGAAATTTTAAAAGAAGTGTTCCCAGATCATCATAGTTATGATGAGTAAAAGGTTAGGAAGGTTGATATCCTAACAAATATTTTGAAACTTTTATTCAATGTGTGTGTACATAAGACATTCTACAAGAAAGTGATTTTCACCTTCAACCCTCTTATTATCACAAAGATAACAAATTCTTTCGGCCCACAACATATTAGGAATTTTAGCCACCCTATTTCACTATCGACCTCATTGGATTTTGTTCTTATTTTAGAATTGTTGAATTTATTATTTATGCTATTCAGAATGGTGGGATAAATTTGATATTCTAGATTAGGGTTGATCACTTTCGTACAATATTTCAATTTTTATTCATTTGTTGTTTTTCTTATTGCACTACAATTTCTCCTCAAATTAAGGTATAATAATTTTTTAAATATTGTCATTATTCCATGGAGTAAGATACTCTTTAATCTTTAATTATTTAACCAATAATTTTCATCTTTATGTCTCTCACATAAGTCAACTTTTGTTACTATATTTTTTCGAGGCATAGACTCACTACTTTACAACCCTCATTCATTAATTAACATTGAAATGGATCACTAAGAAAAATGATGCCAAAGGATGTTTCATCATATTTATGGATGCCAAACCTTGAAATGAAAAATTATAAATTTAGAAGCACTTTATATTACATGATTTGAATAATGCTACACTATAAATACAAGAATGTTATCTCAAGATACATAAACTATCTTGATCGTACAATCCTCTGTTTGAGAAAATATATCAACCACACACTAATGTAGGAACTATGTTATTGGAAAGAATATCTCAAGACCCCCTAGTTCCAACAACATCCTAAAGATTAAGAACAAACTCCTCCTTGAACCAAAGACAACACATAGGACAAGTAGGAGTTATATATTATAACACTCCCCCTTAATGACTACTTGTCTTAATATTGATCAATTAAGGTTTTTATCAATATGTTCTCCAATGCGAAATATGATCCATTGTGAACTAAAATACCTCCTGATTAAAAAAGTATATATGTGGTCCAACCTAGCATTTTTAAACATTGCCAAAATGTTGATGTCAATATAAATTAACAACCATCCACTAGAATTCATGGGTATCTATCCTTTGCAAACGCTAGTCTACTAGAGTGTTTTTCGTGTACATGGTTCATTCAAAAATAATATTTTCATACATGTACCTATACCTAAACTCCTCCTCCATCACCATCATCGTCATCATCCTAAGTTTTTTCATCTTACCTACAACCATGCTCTAGAATTTCTTGGCTTACCCTCAACTATGCTTTAGGTTTTTCAGCTTACTGTTAATAATGATCTAGGTTTTGTTAGCATATCCCCAATGTTGCTCCTATTGCACCTGCATCAGAATCTCGAGGAGTAAAATACTCTACAAGAATCCATATCCATATGTTCCTTATCTCTTGTAAATGTGCATTTCTTCATCACATCCTCACATTGTTTCTTCTTGTCACAAACGACAAGAAGTGGTTTTGGATGACCAAAATCCATCATACCAAATGGTTTCTAGTTGACCATGAACTTTCCTCCATCATGTGGTTTTTGTCTTACCACAATCCTACACTACAAAGTGATTTTAAGATTACCATGAACTTTTTAACATGACAAATTTTATGGGTATACATGCCTCATTGGGCTTACATCACCATTGACTCAAGTCATATTATTATAAACTACAGTCATCACCATTGATACCAAGTACATACATTCTCTATGACCACTACATGAACTTAAATGTGACATTATAGAATTTTTTACAATCATAACGTGTAGTGAACATGGTCTCGAGTCTATTCAAAACGCTCACACAACTTTTACCTTCATTACCCACCATCATCCAATATCCATTATTTCCATAGATAATATCATTTAATTCCATATCCATTTAATATAGGTGAATATTGGTCCACCCTCCTATTCGAATTTGACCCCCACCATTTCTTTTTAGCTTCCTTGATTATAGTACAACTTAATATTTTTAGTAGTTTTTCGGGTCCTAAACTTCCAGAGTCGTTTTGAGGGCCTAAAAGGTTTTTTTTGGGAAAATAGAGAGACTAGAAAAGTGTCAATCAAGTTTGATTTTTTTTTCAATATCCTCTTGGAGATATTTGAAACTAGGTATTATGATAGTCAAATGGAGATTGTATGCCAAAGTTACGACCGCGAGAAGTTGACGTTCAAGACCCACAAGCTTTTGGCGTTTCATCTCCTAGGGTTAGGTTTTTGGATGTTTAGGATTTCCCAGTGTTTCTCAATAATAAAAAGGCTGCTGAGCCTCATTGTAACATAGTTCAGAGGCATGTAGCCACCACATCTCTTCTCAGAGATAAGCTGCCATCACCCGTGCTAATTTATTTCCATCCTGCTTGTAAGCATCTTTCAGTTATTTTATATGAATGAAAAAAAGATTTATTTTTGCTTCATCTTTTTGTTTATGTTTATATTTGTATTTTTTTGCATTCCTACATAAGTCTGGATTAGTGGTATCATAGTGGTCTACTCTTTCTATGTTTTTACTTTGCATGTCCCCAACGAGGTCAGGGTATAAGGAATTAGTGCTCGAACTGGTTGAAGCTTTGCAAGACCAGCCTCGCAAACCCCGAAGACCTCCCATGGTATAAGAAAATAAAGATGAGGGAGTAGGATATCCTTTCAAAATATTTCTCAAGGAATCCCTCGAGTGACAAACATGATGATGGATAACATTTCCTAGGTCCTTCAGTGGTCACCCATAGGCGACACATCTTCATCTAGTAGCCACTTTCAAGGCACCACTCCTTTTAAGGTACAAGTCAACTTTAACATTACCATGTTTGAAGGCCAGATAGATGCAAATGTCGTAGATATATGGTTAAATTTGTTGGAAGGATATTTTTTGGTTCATGACTTTTCCAAATGGGAAAATATTACTTTTTCACTCCTCAAATCCGTCCCCCATGTCAAGGACTGCTGGGAAACCTACTGTGAAAAAAAGGAAAAGAGGGGACCCTCATTGTTTTCGGCCACACCCACTTGGAATTATATCCAAGATTCCATCAAGGAATAATATTACCTTATCGGTAGCTATGAAGATAAATATATAAAGTGGACCACGTTGTGACAGGGAAGGGACCAAGATGTTCCGGAGTTCAAAAATATTTTTCATACCCTTCGCACAAAGTTGGGTATCAAGGATTTTGAGTGGGATTTAGTACTCAAGCACCACGACTATCTACACAAGTACATCTAAGATGATATGGTGTTCTTGGACATATACTCACTTGGTGGCACCTATCAATACGATGTCATGATCGAGTAGAAATTTAAACAAAATAAGCAAGACTTTGAATCTACGAATCCAAAGCAAGGGAAATGTGCCCCCAAACTGCAAAAGAAAGGAAAAAGACAAGGCAGGGAGACCTAGGACAACCCGTCGAAGCCGCAAGCAAACAAAAACACCACAAAGACAAATAAGGACACAGGGAAATGGTGTGAGTTCCATAAGAGCCCCATTCACAACACAAGTGAGTGTCGAGCCAAGCAGTTAGTGGTGGTTGAGCTGAAGGCTTCCAAATCATATGCATGTTTCGACTTTGAGTCAAAAACCGACAAGGGGAATGAAAAAGAGAAGTAGATTATTGATGTGGATCCTAGTGCCACTATTACCACCATAAATATCTAGAATATTGATCCTAAAGATTGAGAGGAGGGGGAACGACTCTTCCACTCACATATGTGGGTGAAGGGTTCTCCACTGCAGTTCATTTTCGAAAGTGAAAACCAAAATAACCTCAGTTCTGTAGAGATCGTAAAGCATTTGGGCCTACTGACCACACCACACCCACATTCATATACCATCGGTTGGCTTCACCAAGGATGAGATATCCGTGTTAGGCGGCAGTGTCTCTTTCCCTACAACATCAAGCCCTTAATAGATGAGGTACTATGTGATGTTGTTCCTCTTGAAGTTTTTGATGTATTATTAGGCTAACCAAACTTGTGGACATGTCATGCTGTGTATGATTCTAGGCCTCATACTGTTATTATTTCTTTTGGAAATAAGTTATATAGGATACCGGAGGTAGCACTGCCTACCTCTATCTCTTTGATCTCTGAGAAACAATGCAGTAAGATAATTTCTAGACCAAGAAATTTGTCCTCCTTATGATTCTCCCTCAGGGCAAGAAGAAGACCATGGTCACATCCACAACCTCCAAATAGGGTTCCTCCACACAACAACAACAGATGGACAGGGTCGTGGAAGAGTATAGGAACATATTCACCTCACCCATAGGGGTACCCCTACACTATTAGGTCAAGCACTACATTGATCTGATGTTGGGAACGCCGCTACCCAAGATCAATATACTAACACTTTGTTATGGAGAATGATGAAATTAAGAGGTAGATTCAGGGGTTGTTGTAGAAAGGGCACATCAGGCCAAGTTCATCACCCATTGGGAGCCTGATCATGTTGGTACAGAAGAAAGACGATGCCTGGAGACTGTGTATTGACTATCGGGCATTGAATAAGATCACTGTCCAGAATAGGTATCCAGTCCCACTGATTGATGACCTTCTGGACCAGCTCAAGGGAGCCAAATATTTTAGCAAGATTGACTTGAATTTTGGTTATCATTAGGTACCAATTGAACCCTCTGATGTGTGGAAGACTAGCTTCAATTCCAAGGAGGGCCTTTTCGAATGGTTGGTCATGCCTTTCGGGTTGACGAATACCTCGACAACCTTCATGCGACTGATGGATAATATTTTTCCCACCTTCACCAACTCATTCATGGTAGTGTACTTGGATGACATCCCAATCTTCAGCCGAAGTTGGGAAGAGCACATACACCATATTTGACAGGTCCTCCAAACCATGCAACAACACAAATTGTGTGCCAATTTGGAGAAATTCACTTTTGGTAATGACCCAGGTTCAATATCTGGGGTACATCCTTGATGAGAAGGGTGAGAATGTGGACCCAACCAAGATATAAGTTATTTGAGATTGGCTAGCCCCAATCACTCTAATAGAGATCCGCAACATTCTGGGTGTTTCCAATTTCTATCAAAGGTTCGTGTTGGGACTCTCTCATATCACTTGGCCTTTGAGTCAAGTCACCAAGGGCAGAGTGAAAGAAAATTTATTTTGGCCTGAATCCCAACATAAGGCATTTGTTGAGTTTAAGCATCACCTCTACTCTACACCAGTGCTCACACTACTCAACCTGCAACAACCATTTGAAATTGAGACATAAGCCTCTGACTATGCTATTGGTGTAGTTCTTACCCAACAGGGGCATCCAGTGGCATATCACAGTGAGACACTTTGAGATACAGTCTGAAAGTATCCCACTTATGACAAAGAGATGTATTCTATTATGCAGGCCTACTGACAATGGAAGCATTACATTCGGGGGAAGGAAACGGTCATCCACACAGACCATCGACCCTTGAAGTTCATACAGACACAAAGGAATTAGTTGTAGAACGATCACCATCAGAAATGGTCCACATATCTACAACAATTTGATTTGAACATCAAGTACAAGAAGGGAAACACCAATAATGTTGCATACTTTCTCTGTTGACCACCGGTTATGGTTCTTACCACTATGCTTGACTCTTGTGGACACAACACTTCAGGTGGCCACATCTTTACAAGAGTGATCCAAAATTCAACCACACATATTAGATGCTTCTGGAAGGAAATCAAGTTCTAGATTTTCATCTCCATGGCGCACTGTTATGCCACTTGAGACACCTTTGTGTTCCTTCAAGCGAGTGTGCCAAGATGATTTGGGAGGTGCACTATAGTGGAGCCACTATACATTTAAGTGTAGAGGAAATAGTGGCAGTGCTACAAAAGTATTTTTATTGGCTGAGCCTTCGCCAGGATGTTGGGAAGTACATCAGATCATGCACTGCCTATGTCATTTCCAAACTGACAATCAAGAAGCAAGGCTTATATACTCCTCTGCCTACTCCTAGCCAGACTTGGGAATCCAACTCCATGGATTACATGTTAGACCTTCCTTCTACCAAGCATGACAACGAATGTTTATTTGTGGTCATTGATAAATTCTCTGAGATGGCCATTATGGCAGCCTACAAGAAGAGTATCACAACAGAAGCCACTGCTAAGATATTCTTTGAACGAGTGTGGGTACATTTTGGGATTCCATAGTCTATTATCTCAGATTGGGATAATAGGTCCCTGAGTATATTTTGGTCAAGCCTCTGGTCGATGTTGGATGCCAAGCTCACTAAGTCCGCAACCATCCACCCCCAAACTGATGTCCAAACAGAGGTCGTCAACAAGATGATCGTGCACATTTTGCACATGTATAACTCAAAGTATCCATGCACATGGGATGAAAGCCTCCCCTATGTCTAGAAAAACTACAACAAAACTCTCCATAGCTCAATTAGCCATAATCCCTTTAAGGTGGGGTTGGGATTCCAACCACTATGTCCCATTGATGTGGCCATACCATTTGTAGCTACTCATACAGATTCAAATCATGTCCAGTTTGAAGCTAACCGGGCTAAGAACTTCATTAAGTGCATTCAACACATCCAACAACAGGTCCATGACATATTGGACAAAGCCAATGCTAAGTACAAGCAACATCATGATCAACATCGAGTTCCACACAAGTTCTAGGTGGGCAGTAAAGTTTGGTTACATTTGCAGAAGGAGTGCCTCCTTGGGCCCCATCGCAAGATTTTCCTACTCTGATATGGGCCTGTTGTGGCCAGCAACAACCCCCCTTATTATTTAGTTTTATTACTAATACTAAATAAGTGGGGACCCTTATCGGAAAAATTAAAAAATAAATTAGCATTTGTATTCCCTTTTTACTAAATCTTACTATCATAAACTTAGGAAAATATCTGCAAAATCCAAAAGGACTTAAGTTTTATGATAAGTTCTCTTAAAAATAAAGCATCACATCACAAAAAGGGTAATGGATAACATCATATAAACAAACTCCTAGGATTTTGAAATCATGATGCGAGATCGCACACTGAATAAGCTCATCGCGAATCGCAGTTCTCATATGCCTCAAGTATCACTCAAGGTGAAATACCGCAAGCAGCCGATATGCGATGACGCGTATGACAAATTGCATTTTGCAGAAACATATGGTAATAGATGATTGTCAAATGCAACGGATTAGCGATATTGAGATCTGTGATATTGCAAAGAAAATCGCAAAATCGCTTTATCGTAGATCTGCAGGGCTCATCGTTCAATTTTTTTTTCATAATTCAATGACAAGTTATGCGCATTAATGTTAATTTAATGAGTTAGTTGATGATAATTAATGAAATAAGGTTTGGATCTGATCGAAAGGTCATTTCATGTAGGGTGATATATCTTATATGATTTCGGCATTTAAAGCTTTCCCGTCACCTTATTTCTTATCATTACTCTTTCCTTATTTGTAAATTCTAGGAGCAGAAAGCAGAAAGGTATATGCAACAGTGTTCAAAATATAATGGGAAAGAAGAGAAAAGCTCCAATTTTTGAAGACAAAGACATGATGCCCTTATACACAGACACCACTTGTAATAGAGACACCGGCGTCACTACTTGGGAAGGCATGTACAGTCTACTCGAGGAAGAAAATCCCAGAGTAATGGAGGTTACAACAACTGCAGACTCACGCGGGTCATCTGAGGCGTCAATTACAGAACTAGCATGTTCATTCTTACATCGGATAGCGGTGAGACCCAATATTCTTCCATACACGGATATGGTCAAATGGGTGTTGCATAGTGCTGAGATAACAGATAGACAGTTTAAGACTCAGAGCCAAGGACTCATTGGGTCGTTCACTCCACAAAATTTAAGGTTTGTATATCCTCTAACAAAAACCTGCAAGAGGCGAAAAATATTACTAGGGAAGCGCAGATCGAGAAACGGAGGCAGTTTTTGATGCGCGATTAGCGCCTAGGGAAAAGCCCCTTGAGAAGGAAAGCCTCTGATCACTCAGTCCCCTGTAAGCTTGGAAAATTGTAGGAAAAAGTTTCTAAAGGCTAAAGGTAATACTCGAGCTCTAAAAACTAGTGGTATCTATCAGGGATATCCTTAAGTGGAATTGTAAATTTTTGATCATTTGATTTAGCAGCTACAGATAAGCTGGAGACAAAAGGCTAAAGAAAGAGGAGAGTCCATCAAGAGGTTAACCAAGTTGAATTGGGATTCTTACTGGAAGTACTTGGTTAAACCACACAGTCAATGCATGACTCTCAAATGTCTCACTAACTCTGCCAAGAAGATGTTGAAAATAATACGGAGAGGGGGGGTGAATCAGTATTATCTTGTCCTTTTAACAATTCTTTCTTATTTATACTCTGAATTATTTTTGCATATCAGTACCATAAAACAAAGAGCATGAACAAGAAAAACAGACAGTCACATCAAAGAACACCAGATATAAGGTGGAAACCCAATGTGGGTGAAAACGACCTGCTGCAATATGTCTTTATCTTCTTTCAAATTAGAAACTCCTTTTACAATGGTCTTGTACTGGTGCAGTCCTTTACCAGTACGCAGGCTGCAACCTGCAAAGAGCTAAAACTCTCTCTCGTTTTCTAGTCTCTCCTGGAAGGGAGCTACAACCCCCTACTTCTTTTCTTTCAAGGATTACTTTTCATAAATTTTCAAACTGGATCCATAAATATCAAATGATCATCAAGTACCAGTAAGTCACCCAGATAACCAGATCCACAATAACAGAAAACTAAACCCAGAACACCTTCTATGGTGTCTCCTGTGGCGCCTCCTGTGGCGTCTCCTGCGGTGCCTCCTGCAGCGTCTCCTGCGGCGTCTCCTGCGGCGTCTCCTGTGGCGCCTCCTGCGGCGTCTCCTGCGGCGCCTCCTGCGGCATCTCCTGCGGCGCCTCCTGCAGCGTCTCCTGCGGCACCTCCTGCGGAGTCTCCTGCGGTGTCTCCACACTTCCGCAGCTGCAGCGCTCGAGAGATCACCCTTCATAGATTCGCTTTCCACTTCACTTTCATATAGATCGAGCTTTTGAAACAATAACCCAATATTTTAGATCTTAATATATTCAACCCAAAAGCATACACAAGCCAAATGATCTCCTTTGCTTTATATAGGAAAGCTCTTCCTCAAATCATGGACCAATACACGGGCCAAAACCATAACAAGCCAATACCATCAACTCAATACTAGGGATCAACACGTCTGTCGAGATGCCATGGTCCAAAAACCATAGGTTCAAATTCCAAGGACTAACTACCATGGACCAAAGGTAAGTTTTCCCACATGAAATAAACTTTTCTCTGCATAAAATTCCGTGAACTTTTCTCCACATGAAATAAACTTTTATAAACTTTTCTCTGCATAAAATTCCGTGAACTTTTCTCCTGCGTACTTCTTAATTCTCATCATATTGAGAGCCATGCCATGGGTGTTGCCATCAAGTACAACATCTGTAACATATAACCATACCAGAGACATAATGCCAACAATCTCCCCCTTTGGACTTGATGGCAACCTCAAAAACTTCAGCGACATTCTCCCCCTTTGACATCAAGGGCAAAGGGTTATGCTCCCCGTAAGAACATGCTCCCCCTGAATATGAACCAGATCTGCAAAGAAGAACCATAATCCACCAGACACCATGAATGACCAAGAAAGAGATAGAGACATATTGCAGCTATATTCAGACCAGCTCCCATGATCTCCTTTTGTACATCCTCCATAATGCCAAAAATGCATTATATTCTCCCCCTGAACCTGTGCCGCAACCCAGCACATGTACGCATATACCCCAGATGAATCATGCGTACAACCAACAATCAGAAGAGTCTCAACAATAAGATGATGCATCAACAACCCCCAGCTTTTGCCTGAGGTATTCAAAAGTCTCCCTGGGCAATGTTTGGTGAGAATATCAGCAACTTGTTCCTTAGAAGGAACATACTCCAACTTGATCTTTTGTTCAAGCACTTGTTCCCGGAGAAAATGATACTTGATTGGTATGTGCTTGGTTTTTGAATGCATGACGGATTCTTTGAGATGCTGATTGCACTTGTGTTATCGCATAAGATAGAGATAGGTGGTGTACAAGTGATTTGAAAATCCTGCAAGGTCTGCATCATCCAAAGGAGTTGAGTGCAGCAAGATGCAGCAGCAACATATTCCGCTTCCGCTGTAGACAAGGCAATTGAACTCTGTTTCTTGCTGAACCAAGATACTAATCTGGAACCCATAAAGAACGCACCACCACTTGTGCTCTTCCTGTCATCCACGCTTCCGGCCCAATCTGCATCTGTATAAGCATGAAGTGTGAGATCTGTATCTCTAGGATACCATAAGCCATAATTTTGTGTCCCTTGAAGATATTTGAAAATTCTCTTTACTGCCTGAAGATGAGTCTCCTTTGGATTTGCCTGAAATCTACCAACTATTCCTACTGCATGCATGATGTCCGGTCGGGTACCTGTCAAATAAAGTAGACTTCCGATCATAGATCTGTAGGTTGGTTGATGTACTGCTGCAGATTCATCATTTGCACTGAGGCTACATCCTGTGACCATGGGTGTACATACTGGTTTTGCATCTTCCATGCCATATTTCTTCAAGATCTGTTTGAGATACTTGGTTTGAGATAAAAAGATTCCTTCTTCCTTTTGTTGGATTTGCAAACCAAGGAAATATGTCAGTTCTCCCAGCAAGGACATTTCAAATTCTTTCTGCATGACCAAGGCAAAGCTTTGACTCATCTCTTCTTCATTGCTGCCAAAAATAATGTCATCTACATACACAACAAGTATTAGCAATTTGTCATTTTCAACTTTTATATAAAGATTGCTATCTGCTGATCCTTTTGAAAAACCTTGTTGATGAAGATATTTATCCAAACGATAGTACCAAGCCCTTGGAGCTTGTTTGAGCCCATAGAGAGCCTTTTTCAATCTGCATACAAGATTTGGATCATTTCCAAGAATGAACCCATCTGGCTGTTCAATGTATACTTCTTCTTCCAAGTCTCCATTCAGAAAGGCTGATTTCACATCCATTTGAAATACTTTGAAGTTTTGAAAACTTGAGAGAGCAAGGAACATTCGAATGGCCTCAAGTCTTGCAACGGGAGCAAAGGTTTCTTCAAAGTCTATTCCTTCTTGCTGTGCATACCCTTTACAAACAAGTCTGGCCTTGTTTCTAATTACTTCTCCATTTTCATTCAATTTATTTTTGGAGACCCATTTTGTTCTGATAACATTCTTATCCTTTGGTCTAGGAACCAGTTCCCAAGTGTTGTTCCTTTTGATTTGCTCAAGTTCTTCATCCATTGCTTTTATCCAACATTCATATTCGCATGCCTCTTTCACATTTGTGGTTCAGTAGAGGAGAGTAATGCCATGTAGCTTGAGGTTTCTGCAACTGTTCTTCTTGTTTGTACACCTGCTTCTTTCTGCCCCATAATCTGAGATTCTGGATGATTCTTCTGAACATATCTGGATGGAGTCTTTTCTTCTATTCTTGTTTGCTCCTCTGATTCTTCTTCAAGTTCTTCTTGAGGTTCTTCATCATTCTGCTATTGAGGGTAGCCTTCATCTTCTTCGATGTCTTCATGATGTACTTGTCTAGGGATGTATCCCTTCTCATCAACCACTACATCAATGCTTTCAATAATTCTGCCAGGTCTTTTATTGTAGCACTTGTATGCTTTTCTATGTGGAGAGTAACCAAGAAGAATGCCTTCATCTGCTATAGGTTCAAGTTTGCCAAGCTGCTCATCAGTATTCTTAATATAGCATTTGCTCCCAAAGATTTTGAAGTGCTTTACCGAAGGAGTCTTACCATTCCAGAGCTCATGAGGAGTTTGAGTGCTGTTCACCCGGACATTTTTTTGTTTAGAATAACAACTGCAACATGAGCAACTTCACCCCAGAAAGTTGCGAGAGTCCCTGATTCATCAAGCATAGCACGAGCCATTTGTTGGACTGTTCTGTTGATTCTTTCCACAACTCCATTTTGCTGAGGAGTTCTAGCTGTAGAGAATTCTCCTTTTATCCCATGTTCTTCACAGAAATCAAAAAATTCATTTGAGGTAAACTCCCCACCTCTGTCGGATCTGAGGAGGTAAACTCCCCACCTCTGTCGGATCTGAGGAACTTAATTTTGTGACCCGATTCATTTTTAGCCAAGGCTTTGAAGGCTTTGAATTTTTCGAATGCTTCATCTTTGTGCTTCATAAGTCCTAACCAGACAAACCTGGAGAAATCGTCAATGAATAATATCAAGTATTCTTCTCCTCGAGGTGTTCTTTTCCTGAAAGGACCGCATGTATCTGTATGTACTAGCTCAAGAGGCATACTAGCTGATCCTTCCTTCTCTGGAAAGTTAGTTCTGGTTTGTTTTCCAAACTGACATGATTTGCATATGGTGTTGTCAGGAATTTTGATATCTGGAAGATCGCGAACTGCCTGATATTTGCATGCTTTCCTTATTTGTGAAAGCTTAGATGTCCCAACCTCCGATGCCATAACCAGTGCTCATCATCCTTGCTTAGATAGCATTTTTGTTGTCCTTCTTCAAATATGTATAGATTATTTGGAGTTCTTTTGCCTTTG
>APFE030807337.1:22133-70161 GCA_000404065.3 Pinus taeda | reverse complement strand
TTTCATCATTATACATCTTGAGAGTCTCATACTGAATCCTGAGAGTTTGAATTTTGGCACGCTTTACCTGTTCATCTCCTTCATAGCTCGTGACAATTTTGTCCCATATCTCTTTTGCGGATTTTTATAGTGCATTACCTTCATGAATTCCGATTGGGATACACATCCTAATAGGGTACTGACTGCTTTTGCATTTGTTTCATACTTCTTCTTCTCGTCTGCATCTGTAGGAGTAGTTGAAGGAAAAGCATAGCCTGTCTCTACGATGTTCCAAACTTCTGTACCAAGAGATTGAAGATACGCAGTAACTCTTACCTTCCAATAATTGAAGTTTGTCCCATCAAAAACCAGTGGCCTGATAGATGCTTCCCTCTCGTAGTTGCTCATGATGAAAGATCTTCCTTCAAGCGATCAGGCTTCTTTAGAAGGACCTGCTCTGATACCAATTGTTGAAAATAATACTGAGAGGGGGGGTGAATCAGTATTATCTAGTTCTTTTAACAAATCTTCCTTATTTACACTTTGAATTATTTTTTGCATATCAGTACCATTAAATAATGAGCAAGAAAAACAGACAGTCACATCAAAGAACACCAGATATAAGGTGGAAACCCAATGTGGGTGAAAACCACCTGCTGCAATATGTCTCTATCTTCTTTTCAAATTAGAAACTCCTTTTACAATGGTCTTGTACTGGTGCAGTCCTTTACCAGTACGCAGGCTGCAACCTACAGAGAGCTACAACTCTCTCTCGTTTTCCAATCTCTCCTAGAAGGGAGCTACAACCCCCTACTTCTTTTCTTTCAAGGACCACTTTTCATAAATTTTAAAACTGGATCCATAAATATCAAATGACAATCAAGTACCAGTAAGTCACCCAGATAACCAGATCCACAATAACAGAAAACTAAACCCAGAACACCTTTTGTGGCGTCTCCTGCGGTGCCTCCTGCGGCATCTCCTGCGGCGCCTCCTGCGGCGTCTCCTGCGGCGCCTCCTGTAGCGTCTCCTGTGGCGCCTTCTGTGGCGTCTCCTGTGGCGCCTCCTGCGGCATCTCCTGCGGCGCCTCCTGCAGCGTCTCCTGCGACGCCTCCTGCGGCATCTCCTGTGGCGCCTCCTGCGGCGTCTCCTGCGTGCCTCCTGCGTCGTCTCCTGCGGCGCCTCCTGCGGCGCCTCCTGCGGCGTCTCCTGCGGCACCTCCGCACTTCCGCAACTGCAGCGCTCGAGAGATCACCCTTCACAGATTCGCTTTCCACTTCACTTTCATATAGATCAAGCTTTTGAAACAATAACCCAATATTTCAGATCTTAAGATATTCAACCCAAAAGAATACCCAAGCCAAATGATCTCCTTTGCTTTATATAGGCAAGCTCTTCCTCAAACATGGACCAATACCACGGGCCAAAACCATAACAAACCAATACCATCAACTCAATACTAGGGATCAACACGTCTGTCGAGATGCCATGGTCCAAAAACCATAGGTTCAAATTCCAAGGACTAACTACCATGGACCAAAGGTAAGTTTTCCCACATGAAATAAACTTTTCTCTGCATAAAATTCCATGAACTTTTCTCCACATGAAATAAACTTTTCTCTGCATAAAATTCTATGAACTTTTCTCTTGCGTACTTCTTAATTCTCATCATATTGAGAGCCATGCCATGGGTGTTGCCATCAAGTACAACATCTGTAACATATAACCATACCAGAAACATAATTCCAACAGAAGATAGCGCCAACACTTTCCGATTCTATTTTCACAGGGAAAATAAAGTCGGAGGTCCGTCAACCAACTCTCTTCAAGCTGATGCTGAATGCTTACGACCACATAGAAGAGATACATAGATAGTTAATTTCCAGATTTAGTTTTAATTTTAGTTTTGATTTATTTTTGCCTTAGATGAGGATGGTCATTTAAACCTCCTCCTATATTTTTGTAATAAACTATTTTTATATTTAGCTAGTAGTATTTCAACCCTTCTCATGCATTTAGAGAAGGGTCCTGAAATTTGTCAAAAACATTGCCTGAGAACATGCACTTCTGCACCATCAGAGGAGGTTTTGATGAATGAATGGAACAATATTTATTGATATCTGTGTTTAATATCTGCTACTTAAATGCACTTTTGTACTCTTAGTGAATGTTGAATTAAGAGGAGATAAATCATTATTGCTGAAGCTCATGAGTAGAACTTGTTATCAATGGTACTTTTATCTCTTAATCATTTCTGCTTATATGTTAAAGTGATATTTATGTTCAATTATTTATATATGAATGCTTGAATGTTTGAGTTATCATTTGACACTTCTGTATGGTGATGGCTATTCTATTTATGCTTAAAATATGAGTGACTTATTATGCGATATGCTTTTCACAATTGTTTCAGCTAACTTTTTATACGGAACGGTTCATCTTTATTGAATTCTTTTCTCATAGCGATTGAATTATCTTTATCACCAATTGTTGTTAGAAATTATTTTAGATCGCATAATTGAAAGATTAAATCCCAGGTTAGTTTTAGAATTAGATATTTCTATTCATTAGAATACAATTGCATGTTGTTAAAATAGATCTAGAATAAAAGCATTTTACTTAGGAATTATTAGAAAGGAAATATCAATTCTCAACACACAGACACACAAATTGGGAAACTAGTCCCATTATCCTCGGTCGGACCCACCACCCCAAACAGAAAAGGAGATGCTTTCAAGGTCCGGACCGGTTGGGTATCCCCTTTGTTGTAGGCCCAATTTTCGGGGCTTCAACATATTTGGCGCTAGAAGGAGGGCCTGAACCTCCGAATGACAAGTAAATCTAAATCTAAATACCATTCTGAGAGTAAATCACCCTCAACATCTCCCCCAACTTCTCCATCACATTTAGAATCTTTGAATCTTGAGCGAGAAGTTGATGAAACAACAACCACTGCCATAAACCTGAACATTTCAGAGAAGTCTACTATTGAACCTCTTGAAGCTGAATCTTTGATCCATAAACTTCATCGATTTTCTATATCACCTCAAAAAGCTGAAAAATCTCAAGGTAGTGTGTCTTTGCAATATAACCCTTCTCATCCTCTTACTGGATTGCAGAGTGAAAAGTTTGGTATCAAACCAATTGAATTACCTCTACCTAAAAGGAAAAGAGAAAGGAAATCACCTAAAGGGTTTGATAGTGAGACTCTTTCGTCATCATTGTCCATTTCAACCTCTCCATCGCAAAGTCAACCATCCACCCCTCCACTTCAAATTATTGTCCACCAGACCACTGGAACTTCAACATCTGCTTCTCAATCATCTGGAACTATAATATCCTCATCTTCCCAAACGCAAGGAACATCTTCTGCACTTTCCTCTGTTAGTAGTTCAACGATGGCCCAAACCCCATGGAATAACTTAGGGGCAGTCTTAGTGCCTGCGGCCTTGAGTCAAATACTGGTCCATCCTGAAAAATGGCTACCTAAGTTTAATCCTGAAGTAGGCATGCCAGCAAAAGAACACATAAACAACTTTATGTTATCTATAAATCTCAATGGAGTTACTAATGAAGATGCTGTTGTTCGTCTCTTTCCTTACACTTTGCAAGGAGCAACCAGATCATGGTATTTTTCATTACCATCTAGATCTATCACTAGTTGGGATATTTTCCAAGAGTAATTCTTGACTAAGTTCGGTGATGACAGGTCTACTGCGACATTGATCAATGACTTGTCTAATATTAGGACTGAATCAAGGGAACTTATCAAATATTTTAACTCGCGTTTCAATAAACTTTTGAATAAAATTCCTACTGCTTCCGATCCTGGTGAAGAAGTTTGAAGTGAATGGTACATAACTGTTCTACCATCAAACATAGCAATCTTCGTTCATAGGGCTGACAAAACAACTTTAGCTAAAAATATGAAGGAAGCAATAGCAGTAGAGAAACACATCATAGCCTTAGAAAAGAAAAACGTTGTTGATGAATGAAAATCTAAGAAGGTCACTTTTAAAGAAGATCCCAAGAAAAGACAATCAAAAGACCCATTTGATTTATAAGGATTGTAGAAAGTTTTGAAAACCATGTCTAATGAAATGGTTGACATTAAGAAACAAGTAGCAGAGACTTCTTCAAAAAAGCCTTACAGGGCTTATAGGAAAAACCCTTCAATTGATTCTAAGCCTCCCAATGCTATTACAAATGCAAAATCAAAAGAAGAAGAAGAGGAAGTTTCTAACGAGGAGCCTACTGATGAAGAAGAAGTTGTAGAAGTACAGGGAATGTGGGACTTCATCCTCCTAGATGAAGAGGATCAAGAGGCATCACCAGTTAGTACTAGAAGTAGAAATCAACTAGATCCTCCATAACCTACTCCTAAATAGAAGAGTGCAAGCTCAATGTCTAAAGATAAAGTCGTAGGTAAGAAAACGTCACCCAAAGCGACTCAAACAATCCCAGTCCAATCCGATTTACCAACTCCATCTAAAACATTGATTGTTTTTGATGAGATGGAGTATAATATCATAGAAGACATGAAGAAGACTAGGGCTAACATTACTTTTCATGAATTGAGCAAATTAAAACATCAACAAAAGCTTCTTTTGAAAGAGTTACATGCAATACCTGTTGCACCTCTGCCTGTCGCTATAATTTCGCAAGCTTCTCATGAGATGGGAAGACCTCCAACTAATGTGACTAATAAAGTTGATACAGACAATATTGCTTTAATTGGAGGAAGGTCAAGATCTCATACTCCTCCATTTCTTCTTACTTATGAAGTTTTCAACAAAGACTTGCATAATTGTTTAGTAGATTCAGGAGCTTCATCTAATATCTTACCTAAATCAATATGTGCAACGTTGAACGTCCAACCTCAAAAATCTGCAGTACGCATAGTTCAGCTGGACTGGTTGCAGGTTGAAGTGATCGGTGAACTAAATCAGGTTACCATAAGGCTATCATCTAATCCAAAGGTATGTCAAGTTATTGATATTTTAGTTGCAGACATTCCAGAGTTTTATGGATTAATTCTTAGTAGAGATTGGTCTGAAAAGCTTCATGGATACTTTGCAACCGATTGGTCACATATGTGGCTCCCTTACAATGGCAAACCGAATCAGATAAAAGTTGAGTGAGAAAGACATCAAAAATACATAGTAATAGAATTGGAAGGAGAAAATGAAACTGTAACATACAACAAAAATATAGTTGGCAACTATTTTGTTGACTCTTTCTTAGGAAATTTTAATGCTCATACTTCGCCTTACTTAGAACATTTTGTTTTGTCTCAAGTAAAAAGATTTTCTCAAACAGATAGTTCTAAATGTGTCAATTTTATAGATAGTCTTGTAAATAAATATTTATTTTGGAAATTATTTTTTGACGGTTCTAATTCTAACCATGGAGCAGGAGTAGGATGCCTGTTAGTTAGTCTAGAGGGAAACAAAACTATGCTAACTTGTAGACTCGAGTTTGATAATAATATTGCAGAATACAAAGCTTTAGTCCAAGGATTATACAAGGCAATTGGATTAGATATCAAGTATCTAAAAGTCGTTGGAGATTCTGAAATTGTTATTAGACAAGTACGAAATACTATACATTGTCTATCAGGTCATTTAAAGCATTATCAATCTTTAGTACAAGATCTGACTGAAAATTTTGTAGCATTCAATATTTCATCAATTCCTAGACTCCAAAATGCTAGTGCTAACCTCTTGGAAAACGTAGCTTCCAAGCTCATTCCCTCAGAAGACTATAGCCGAGACAAATTGTCAATCAAATTGATCTTTAGACCCTTGATTCCTGATAATATTACAAACTGGAGAATTTTCAACAATGATCCTGATATTGTAAGCTTCCTCCCATCAGAGGGATCTTACACTAATTAGATAATTGATGAAGACTAGCATGACAAATAGTTGCAACAAGATAGCACTAATAATGCTATACCAAAATCAGTAGTCAAGTTGGAAGACCTATATGATCTGAAAGACCGATTCAAAATATCTACCAATTCAAAACTTCAAAGTTCAACTCTAATCTATGAATTAGTAAATCTAGGAACTGATACCAAACCGTAGAATATCAATATAGGTCTTGGCCTAGCCCCTAAAGAAAGATAAGCGTATGTTCATCTCCTGAAACAATACAAAAGTGTCTTTACCTGGAACTATGATGACCTTAAGACTTATGACACTTCTATCATTCAACATACTATCCCAATGATAAACGATGAAAAACCTGTCCAACAAAAGCTGAGAAAGATCCATCCTAATTTGGAAAGCCAGATTAAGTCTGAGCTCAATAAATTATTGAAAGCCAAAATCATTTTTCCTATTCGACATTCTAGATGGGTTTCCAACTTGGTTCCCGTTAGAAAGAAAAGCGAAGACATTAGAATTTGCATTGACTTTCGAAACCTTAACAAATCCTGCCAAAAGGATAATTTTCCCCTGCTTCCCATGGAGCAAATATTGCAAGTAGTTGCAGGATTAGAATTAATGTCATTTTTGGATGGTTTCTCTGGCTACAACCAAGTTTTGGTCATCCTGACGATCAATTAAAGACCACGTTCATAACCAAATGGGGTACTTACGCATATCAAAAGATGCCTTTTGGTCTGATCAACGCTGGCACCACATTTCAGAGGGCCATGGACATCGTATTTAAGGGATTAGTAAATAAATCAGTAGTAATCTACTTGGATGATATAACTGTATATTCTAAAAAACATGGTAATCATCTCAAAGACTTAAAATAGATCTTCCAATGTTGCCAAAGGTATGGGATTTCAATTAATCCAAAAAATTCCTTTTTTGCATTAAGTGAAGGAAAACTTCTTGGATTTATAGTGTCAAAATCTGGAATACATATTGATCCCGATAGAATCAAGGAGATTTCTGAAATACCCTTGCCTCACAACAAGAAAGCCATGCAATCTTCCTTGGCCAAATTAATTTTGTTAAGATATTTGTTCCAAACTTCTCAAGGATCATATCTCCCTTGCAAGCAATGATTAAAAATAATTCAATCTTCAAATGGGGCCAAGAGGAATATGAAGCATTCAATCTGACTAAACAAGCGATTGTAAACACCCCATCCTTAGCAACTCCAAATTTCTCCAATCCTTTCATTTTGTATACATTTTCCTCTGATAGATCATATGCTGCGATACTCACTCAAGCAAATCAAGATAAGGTGGAAGCCCCAATTTCATTTTTGAGTTCAAATCTATAAGGGGCCAAATTAAATTATTCTGACGTCGAGAAACAAGCTTATGCTGTTTTTAAAGCGATAAAACACTTCAGACCCTTCCTACTTAAAACCCATACAAAAATCATAGTACCGTTTCTAGCGGTAAGAAATCTCTTAGTATAGAAAGACGTGGGTGAGAAAAGAGCAAATTGGGTTACTGCCTTACAAGAATACGACGCTGAAATTAAGCCAGAAAATATTGTAAAAGGTCAAGGCTTTTTGCGAAATGCTGGCTGGAGCGTCGCTTATTTCCGAAATACCATCTTTAGAAGTACAAATTTATGAGGTAAGCCTAAACGATATTGAATCATTATATGCTGATATCATATTTTATCTAAAGAACGGATATGATCCTTCAAACCTGGATTATACAAAGAAAATATCCCTATGATTGAAAGCTAATCAATATCAATTCGTGAACAATGTACTTTTTAGGATGAATTATGATTATGTTCTCCTTCGATGTCTCGAGAAATCTGAAGCTGAAAAGGTGTTGCAGGAACTCCATGATGGAACAGTAGATGGACATTATGCCGGAGATGCTACATCACATAAAATCTTGTGCGCATGATAATATTGGCCTACAATATTCAAAGATGCGCATAGCTATGTAAGGAATTGTCAGGTTTGTCACATTGCTACTGGAAGACAAAAGAAACCATCATTGCCTTTGCAACCAGTCAATATCGATCAACCCTTTGATCAATGGGGATTGGATATAATAGGTGAGATCGTTCCTCACTCTTGTAAACAACATAGGTATATCCTTACAACTACAGATTATTTTACTAAGTGGGTAGAAGCAGTTCCTCTCAAGACAGCTAATGCTGAACACATCATTGATTTCATAGATCAGTTCATAATCACCAGGTTTGGTTTACTCTCTGCTTTAATGTTTGATAATGCATTGTATTTTTCTGGCAATACTATGATTGAATTTGCGCTCAAAAGAGGTTTTAAGCTTAAATACTCTGCCAATTATTACCCATAAGAGAACATGTTAGCTGAATCAATAAATAAAAATTTAATCAGAATCATTAAGTGAACCATCGATCAAAATCATAAGAATTGGCACAAATCTTTGATGTATGCTCTATGGGCAGACCAAATAACACAGAAAACCTCTATTGGCACTTCTCCCTTTAGTTTAGTTTATGGGAAAGAAGTGGTTCTTCCAACTCATCTAGTGATTCCCTCTTTGGCCTTAGTTCAATTTTTTGACAAAACACCAACTTCATCCTTACAACTAAGGTAGTTGAAAATCCTTAAGCTTGAAGAGCAACGAGAACAGGCTAAAATAACTCATTCTCGTCATCAAGCATTAGTAAAGCCTTCTTTTGATTCGAACATGGTATCCAGAAAGGACTTTCAAATTAGAGTTTTAGTTTTAAAATGGGATAAGTCTTATGAAGAAAAAGGCAAACATATGAAATTCCAATGAATGTGGCTTGGCCCTTTCCAAATTGTGGAAATCATAGGTCCATCTACTTTTATGTTACAAGATTTAACATGAAAAAGAGAATCTTTATCGGTTAACAGGAAAATCCTCAAAAAATACTTTCCATAGAAGATCATTTTTTCTATTTTTGTAAATTATTTTCTCCTTTATTTTGATAATAAAACCAATTGTAAATGGTTACATTTGGAATTCACGAAAAAGACTAGTATTTCTTTTAGATTTCATTTTTTCGCTTGTATAAATAGAACTGATATGGAAAATTGACTATTATTATTGAAAAATACAGTCAAAAGGCTATAAGCCTGAAATTGATACTAGCTTCAACCTTGCAAATTTTGATAAAAAGCAACCTTTAGTGGGAACTTGTTTTATATCAGTCAAATGAAAAACATCAATAACAAAAACGAAGATTCTCTGTAGAAAAGCTCTTTCCAAAAACTCTACCATTGTTGTCGAGAGCTATTCTTAAGGAACCAATGACTTCCTCCCCACCTAGAGAATTATGAGCTTCAAGGAATAATCTAGTGATACACTTTAAACTTAAAGAATAAGAGGTCTCATCACGAGCTGACTTATCATGATCAGAGATATTATAGCTTGCTGACTTTGCCAAAACTGCATACCACAAAAGGGCAATGACTCAAGATTGTTGCAATCAAAAGACAAGGGGTCTCATCGTGAGCTAGCTTGTTAAGAAAAGTTATAAATCAAGTGAGTGGCACTGTCATAATTTGGCTACCAAACCAAGGCATTGTTCTTTAAGAATTAAAAGAAAATAAATGCAATAAGTGTGGATATGGATTTCGCTTTGAAAATCGTATATTTCTCCAAGTAGGATATAGGATCATTGTTGGGTAATAGGTAACCCTGTCGAGGCTATAAACACCTGCTGGCATCAGAGGCTCTACCTACGACAAATGAGCATATTTAAAACTAATTTACAGAGAAGACTTCGTTTTTATCTTATAAACCAAGTAGTGGCTAATGTAAATACAAGGACTAGCTCTAGGAAGTAAATAATCAAAGTTAACATAGAAGAAACAAACTATCATTAACAGCTGAAAGCATGGTGTACTTTATCTTTCTATAATAAAGTTTGATTTTCCAAAAAACCCTTCTATTTTGGAAGTTTAGAAAATTCAAAAGAAAATCAGAGATAACTGGTTCTTCCAAGTGAATCGACAATTGTTGTGGCGAGAAACAACCCCCCTTCTTATTTAGTTTTATTACTAATACTAAATACGTGGGGACCCTTATTGGAAAAATTAAAAATTAAATTAGCATTTGTATTCCCTTTTTAATAAATCTTACTATCATAAACTTAGGAAAATATCCGCAAAATCCAAAGGACTTAAGTTTTGTGATAAGTTCTTTCAAAAATAAAGCATCGCATCACAAAAAGGGTAATGGATAACATCATATAAACAAACTCCTAAGATTGCGAAATCACGATGCGAGATCGCACACTGAAGAAGCTCATTGCGCATCGTAGTTATCATATGCCTCAAGTATCACTCAAGGTGAAATATCTCAAGCAGCTGATATGCGATGACGCGTCTTGCAAATCGAATTTCGTAGAAAGATATGGTAATAGATGATTGTCAAATGCAACGGATTAGCGATATTGCGAAGCAAATCACAAAATCACTTTATCGTAGATTTGCAGGGCTCATCGTTCAAAAACGTTTTTCGTAATCCAATGCCAAGTTATGCGCATTAATGTTAATTTAATGAGTTAGTTGATGATCATTAATGAAATAAGGTTTGGATCTGATCGAAAGGTCATTTCATGTAGGGTGATATATCTTATATGATTTTGGCATTTAAAGCTTTCTCGTCACCTTATTTCTTATCATTACTCTTTTCTTATTTGTAAATTGCAGGAGTGGAAAGCATAAAGTTATATGCAGCAGTGTTTAGAATATAATAGGAAAGAAGGGAAAAGCTCCAATTTCTAAAGACAAAGACATGATGCCATTATACGCAGACACCACTTGTAACAGAGACACCAACGTCACTACTTGGGAAGGCATGTACAATCTACTCGAGGAAGAAAATCCCAGAGTATTGGAGGTTACAACAACTGCAGACTCACGCAGGTCATCTGAGGCATCAACTACAGAACTAGCATGTTCATTCTTGCACCAGATAGCAGTGAGACCCAAGATTCTTCCATACATGGATATGGTCAAATGGCTGTTGGATAGTGCCGAGATAACAGAGAAACAGTTTAAGACTCAGAGCCAAGGACTCATTGGGTCGTTCACTCCACAAAATTTAAGGTTTATATATCCTCTAACAAAAACATGCAAGAGGTGAAAAATATCACCAGGGAAACCCGGATCGAGAAACAGAGGTAGTTTCTGATGCGCGATTAGCGCCTAGGGCAAAACCCCTTGAGAAGGAAAGCCTCTGATCACTCAGTCGCCTGTAAGCCCGAAAAATTGTAGGAAAAAGTGCTAAAGGCTAAAGGTAAAACCTGAGCTCTAAAAACCAGTGGTATCTATCAGGGATATCCTTAAGTGGTATGTAAATTTATGATCATTTGATTTAGCATCTACAGACAAGCTGGAGCCAAAAGGCTGAAGAAAGAGAAAATTCCATCAAGAGGTTAACCAAGTTGAATTGGGATTCTTACTGGAAGTACTTGGTTAAACCACACAGTCAATGCATGACTCTCAAATGTCTCACTAACTTTGCCGAGAAGATAGTGCCAACACTTTCCGATTCTGTTTTCGCAGGGCAACTAAAGTCAAAGATCGGCCAATCAACTCTCCTCAAGCCAAAGCTGAATGCTTGCGACCATAGAGAACATACACATAGATAGTTAATTACCAGATTCAGTTTTAGTTTTAGTTTTAGTTCCAATTTTGATTTATTTTTGCCGTATATGAGGACGGTCATTTAAACCTCCTCCTATATTTTTGTAATAAACTATTTTTAGATTTAGCTAGTAGTATTTCAACCCTTCTTATGCATTTAGAGAAAGGTCCTAAAATTTGTCAAAAACATTGCCTCAGAACATGCACTTCTGGACCCTCAGAGGAGGATTTGATGAATGAATGGAACAAGATTTATTGGTATCTGTGTTTAATATCTACTACTGAAATGCACTTTTGTACTCTTAGTGGATGTTGAATTAAGAGGAGATAAATCATTATTGCTGAAGCTCATGAGTAGAACTTGTTGTCAATGGTAATTTTATCTCTTAGTCATTTCTGCTTATATGTTAAAGTGATATTTATGTTCAGTTATTTATATATGAATACTTGAATGTTTGAGTTATCATTTGGCACTTCTTTATGGTGATGGCTATTCTATTTATGCTTAATATATGAGTGACTTGTTATGTGATATGATTTTTACAATTGTTTCGGCTAACTTTTTATACGAAACGGTTCATATTTATTGAATTCTTTTCTCATAGCGATTGAATTATCTTTATTACCAATTGTTGTTAGAAATTATTTTAGATCGCATAACTAAAAGATTAAATCCCGGGTTAGTTTTAGAATTAGATATTTCTATTCATTAGAATACAATTGCATGTTGTTAAAATAGATCTAGAATAAAAGCATTTTACTTAGGAATTATTAGAAAGGAAATATCAATTCTCAACACACACACAAAAATTGGGAAACTGGTCCCATTATCCCTAGTCGTACCCACCACCCCAAACGGAAAAGGCGCTGCTTTCAAGGTCCGGACGGGGTGGGTATCCCCCTTGTTGTAGGCCCGATTTTCGGGGCTTCAAGAGGGCCATACACCATCACCAATGCTGAAGGTGATAATGCCCTCAAGCTCAGTATTTCAACATTCCTTGGCCTACACCCAATATTCAATGTGCACCAACTATGACCATACTTTCCCCCATTGTTGGATACATCCAACGTTGCTGAGCACCTGACACCAACAACGCTCAACCCAAGTTGCATCGAGCAGGCCACAAGTGACAATATCGTGGACACACACGTCAAGAAAACTCGCCAGCAGATGATCTAGCTATATGGTGTTGTCAAAGAAGGCCAACTCCTTCACCAAGACATGTGGCTCACCAAGGACCAAGTTCTATAGAAGTTTCCCCATCTGATGGAGGCACTCAATTCAATGGGGACCATTTATTCCTATGGGGGGAGGATTGATCCAGGTGGATATTGGTGGGCACCCACCTATTCCACTTGGACCCCCACTGTTTCTTTTCACTTTCCTTGATTATAGTACAACTTACTATTTTTAGCCGTTTTTCGTGTCGTAAACTTCTAGAGCCGTTTTCAGGGCCTAAAGGATATTTTTTTAAGGAAAACAGAGAGACCGAAAAAATATCAAATTGGTCCACCAAGTTTTTTGATCCTCCGTTGGAAATATTCAAAACGAGGTATTATGATATTTAAACAAATATTGTATGCCAAAGTTACGACCGTGGGAAGTTGACATTCCAACTGACCCCAATGGGGCCCACAAGCTTTTGGTGCTTCATCTCCTAGGGTTATATTTTTGGATTTTTAGGGTTTCCCATTGCTTCTCAATGATAAAAAGGCCATGTAGCTTCATCGTAACACATTTCAGAGGCATGTAGCCACCACATCTCTTCCCAGAGATAAGCTAGCATCTCCCATGACGGTTTATTTCCATTTTGCTTGTAAGCATATTTCAGTTCGTTGATATTATTGAAATGAAGATTTATTTCTACTGCATCTCTATGTTTATTTATATATTTGTATTTTTGTGCATTCCTGCATAAGTTCATATCACCATTGCTGCCACAAGGCTTCGACATGCACTATCACCAATTGTTCTTTTATCAAGGATCACATCTTCACTCGTTCTTTCTTAACTATGCGCTTTCTTCTTCCCTTTTTACCCACATACAAAAAGAAATTGTTTCTTTTTGAAAACTACTGATTATTTATGTCCATATAGGAATAAATCCATCCATGGAGATACATGGGTTCCATCTACAATACTTTCGAGTTCTCTAGGAATCCTTTTCACCAAAAGGTTCATCAACATATTAAAATCTCTCTAGTTCCTCACATTCTCATAGTCTAAGATTACTTCATCTCACATTCTTGACTTAATAAAAAAACTCAATTTTGTGATTCCACATCAAGCTTATATATGAGTCCACTTTATTGGAAACTAGATGACTACTGAGAGGGGGTGGTGAATTAGTAGCGAGAGCACTTATAAAAATTTTCTCCAAATTATTAATCTTTTAACCATGCATGAACTAAAACACAAAACCATAGATCAGAGCATCAAAATATAAAAGAAACCATAAAATCATCACACAATTGACACAAGTATGTCTGGTTGAAAACCCTTCCCCGGGCAAGAAAGCACCATGTTATTGTTGCGCTGCTCAATTATATTATTAATATGTTGAATAAATTTTACATGGATCAACTCACTCCCATGAGTCAGAAGACTTAAATTCATTCATAGTATGTTGGCACCTATCAGACATGAAACTCTTGCTCTCACGGATCTATGGATTACTATCCACTGAAGGCCACCACGATTAATGATCCTCTCCCAGTTGCTCCTAAAATAATAGTCGACTCTACAAACTCTGATCTGCTGTAACTATCATGACTAATGCTCTTGACCCAGTTTTTGCCAAACTATCTGTTAGCCTCCTGCTGTAGCAGGTTACTCATATTTCATGATTGAAATTTTTATAGGCCAAATATGTCATACTTTGCATGCTGCAATGCTCCATATTTTCTTAACAGTCTCCAAGCGAAGAAGGCTACTCAGAGTTCATTTAATTTCCTTCCAAATTTTGAGAAGTTATTCTGGTGTTGCCAATTTTCAGTTAAAGTGAGGTCCAAACAACTTAATCTTGGTCTCCCTAGGTTTAAATTTCCTATTTTAGAATATAGAGATTGAAAATCTGTCTAAACAGCTTAATCTTGGTAGATTCTTAGATAGGTAGAGAATAAAAGGAGCCCAACAGCTTAATCTGGGCCCTCAGATGAAATAAGGGTAGTCTGTAGATAGGAAAGCATGAAGAAGAAGAATTAGAATGATGGGTTTGCAAGTCTAAGTGCACCTAAACCAAAAGAAGAAAAAATGTCAGGTAAGTAGGCTGGGTAGGTAGTTTTGATGTTGCTGAATCCTGATTGTTGATCAGTTCCAGGTTTCCAGGTGTCATCTTTACTCAGGACACAATCATCAGGCAGTTCTACGCGAGAAGCTCAAAAACAGGCATCACTAACTTCCTTTCTCCATCTCCCTCAATCATTAACTAATTTCCCCAAAAAGAGGTCAAGATCTGCTTGATACCTCTTAAAGTTCCATCATTTCCATATCATTAGCTTGGGTCAAGATCTGCTTTGCTCAAAGATATTCCATACTCTCTCTATAAGCTTCTATCCCCTCGTAACAGCCTAAGATCTCCTGAACTTAGCGCTTTCTTACCATCTCCATATTAACTACTGACATTCTTATTTAACTCCCTATATTTTCCAATCCCCCTACTAAAACTATGTAAATCATCCCCTATGTAAATATCCCTCCCCCTGGTTGAAAAATAACCTTAAGTACCCCCGGGAATTGATCAGTTTACCTGAAACTTAGCAAGAGTCCTCACGCTGCCCCTTCAAACCATCTTCCAAATACAATGGACTCCTTCCAAAGTATAAAATCCTTTTTTTTTTAGGTTATCGGACCCCTTCCGAAGCCTCAAATGCCTTTCTGACCCACTTACTCACTCCTTCCGACCGCAATAAACCCCTTGCCGACCTCCTTAACACTCCGCAGACCCTAGTAAGCTAGCTTGCATTGCAAGATCGCAATATTCTAACCATATAAGTTATGCCCCACCCATCGTTACCCGACGCGATATCACGATATCAGCGATCGGCAGTCGCAAGCGTCGCATGTCCAACTAAAACACCTTCCCGTTCCCCGTCAATACAATATTGCGATCGCATCGGAGAAGTTCATCGCATTGCCTTCAAATATGAGCACCCTACCATGTCACATATGTACTACGGACCCACTGTTGACGTCAGCATCCAAGAAACCGAAAATTCGCGTAGGAAGAGAAATCGCACTTCAGAGCTCCAGAACAAGAAACATAGGCAATTTTCGATGCGCGATTAGCACGAAGCGCTAATCGCGCATCGCTACGGGAAATAGGCTGTTTTGGGGAATCTTTGGGGAAGCTTTTGATTGCTTGGCCCATTTTACGCCGAAAAAGCCTGAAATCGCCCGATTTTGCCAAATTAATCCGGTTTAAAGACAACAAAGGACCAATGACAGAGATTAAAGTGTATCAGATCAAATCATCAGGGAACACGCATGTCAAAGAGTAACAGCAGGCGGCGGAAGCCATCAATGTAGTGGAAAAGAGTATCAACGAAAATCTTAAGCAGCAGCCCAAAGCAAGAGAACCTTTAATACCTTCCAGCAAAGTCAAAGAAAGAGGGTGGAGCCAATAAAAAACCCTCAAATCATAATTATTCCACATTTAACTCGCACCAGAATATAACTACAGATCCCGAAGCACAGTTACTCCAACAGCACCGCATCGAGCCTCCAAGGGTCACATTGCAGTCTTTTCTGATTCAGCTGCCTCTAGCGCAGCCCAAAGGACTTACCTGCATTTAATTCTAGCAACACTTAGGTTTTAGAAGAGCTTTTCCAGCAGACCTGTTTGGTCAATTGTAATAAATGACTTTCTGATATTTTTCTTATATATACCACCCTGAAAGATGTAGTGAAGGGTTGGTTGGTTGGTTGGTTGGTTGGTTAGTGAGTTGAAGACATTTCTTAATCTTCTTCTCAACATTTTCTTCAAGCAGAGACCCGCACTGTAATTGTCATACTTTCTTTAATTAAAGACTGTTGAAATCATGGATTTCGAAACTGCTTGATGTGTTTAATTGGCCAAGGAGTGATTACGGAATTCCTGTGCTTCTACATGATTCAATAAGTGTTTCTCAACCCTGTCAATTTTCATGTTTTTACCACCGTTCCGCCATCTAAATTGCAGAAAAAAAGAATAGCTTAGGATTTGTTTAACTACACCCTAAGCTCAATTTCTGCATTTTTTCATGTTTTCATCAGAAATAGTTATGAGCATGTATACTTAAATGATCTTGTTTATGCTATTTCTTTCACATATGAATGAGAGTTTAGGAATTCTTAGCTGCTCCTAGATAACCATTCATCCACTTATCCTATTTTTCAGTATGATGAAATGATTCTCCTTTGCCTTTCATCTCTGATTTTCATTCCATCCCTTCAGTAGATTGATAATTGTATCATGTGTGGCTATCTCGCTCCTTAATCCTCTTATGACCAACAAGACGCAATAGCAAGCCTTAATCCATGACTCCATGCCTAATGGTTTGAAACTTATCACACCTTACCTTGCCTCTTTGCTTGAGATTTCTACCTTCCATCCAAATACAAACAAAAACCCCTGAGCTAAAAGCTAGCCTAAAATCATCAATAAAGTTGAATCATTAAGAGAGAGCCCTCTCTGATTGCAGGTGGGCTAGAACCTGCAATCCAAAGATTGGTTTGAGGTTACCTCGGCCGTATCCCTAAACAGGAGCGTAGGGACAACCTGAGTGATAACATAATGGTGACTCCATTGGGGATCTCCTCAGATAAATTCATTAAACCAGTCTGCAACCCTACAGAGGAAGAAACCAACTTGTGAAAGTCTCGGTCGACCTGTGTTGTTGCGGTTTTTAGAAAAATTCCCAAAAAATAGATTAGAAGCTGGCTCCTAAGAAGATAATATAATGGCGACTCTGCTGGGGACCTAAATCGCTTTGTTCATTTCTGTAAACCCTGCTTTCTGGAGAAAGTGCTCCTTTTCTTCAGAGATTTTCATGTTTAATTCTAATCTTTGATGATGGATATAGATCAAGCACTTCAAAGTTAAGGCATCCACCTGGCGACTCCACTTCATCTCCAATCAAGGCTCCACTGAGGAACGAACCAATTTTACAACCAAATAGTCCATATTCCAAAGCATTAACAGTAAGACAGGATGACTGGGTTCGTGGAAGATCTTTCATTTGATAAATCTTTAGATGAATTCAGGGAAAGTTTATCAGAACTTGAGCTTGATGAAGACTTTTTCAGATTGGTGTTGTTAAAAACAGCAGGACGCCCAAGTAAACTTTTTCTGGAGTTAGTTGTTGAAAGATATGAAAATGAAATTGAACTCTTGGAATCTCAAATTCAGGCATATAGCTTTCGCAACCCTAAAGAATTTTTCCAAAATCTCCCTCCCCCAAGTCAGAGGGAAATAGTACTACCTTCTGACTTACAGATTGAGGATAATTTTGTTTTCAAGGCAAAGACTGAAGGATCAGTTGCAGGGCTTATTACTGAGGATGCAGCTGTTCCATCTAACCAAGAAGGCCCAGAAGAAACTGTCCCACATAATTTTTTTATTGATCCTATTGCAGACTACATGGAACTTCTTCTTAACTCAAGTTCTTTAGCATGCTTTCTCGGTGAAGACCAAATACATCAGCAACAACATTTCTATGCCACAATTTTGATTATGGGGGCACATGACCGAATAGTGCTTCCAAGTTCATTAACAATCAGTCAGCCAATTCATCTCCTTTTTCAGCTGCTTAAATGGCTGCATTGGTTATTTGATTTCACCTGACAGCAAAGTAAGTGCTGGTTAGGGTAGGTAGGTAGGATTAATAAGGCAGCCGGCGAAAGGAAATTTTGCAAAGAACAGCAACAATTAAAGACTAAGGCATTCTGACCTACTGTTCTTGGCTTCTCACAAGGAGAAACCATCCCCAAGTGGAGCCACTGTTAGCCTCCTACTGCAGCAGGTTACTCATATTTCATGATTGACGTTTTTACAGGCCAAATATGTCATACTTTGCATGCTGCAATGCTCCATATTTGCTTAACAGTCTCCAAGCGAAGAAGTCTACTTAGAGTTCATTTAATTGCCTTCCAAATTTTGAGAAGTTATTTCGGTGTTGCCAATTTTCAGTTAAAGGGAGGTCCAAACAGCGTAATCTTGGTCTCCCTAAGTTTAAATTTCCTGTTTTATAGAGAATGAAAATCTGTCCAAACAGCTTAATCTTTGCAGATTCTTAGATAGGTAGAGAATCAAAGGAGCCCAACAGCTTAATATGGGCCCTCGGATGAAATAAGGGTAGTCTGTAGATAGGAAAGCATGAAGAAGAAGAATTAGAATGATGGGTTTGCAAGTCTAAGTGCACCCAAACCAAAAGAAGAAAAAATGTCAGGTAAGTAGGCTGGGTAGGTAGTTTGAGGTTGTTGAATCCTGATTGCTGGTCAGTTCCAGGTTTCCAGGTGTCATCTTTACTCAGGACACAATCATCAGGCAGTTCTATGTGAGAAGCTCAAAAACAGGCATCACTAACTTCCTTTCTCCATCTCCCCCAATCATTAACTAATTTCCCCAAAAAGAGGTCAAGATCTGCTTGATACCTCTTAAAGTTCCATCATTTCCATATCATTAGCTTGGGTGAAGATCTTCTTTGCTCAAAGATATTCCATACTCTCTCTATAAGCTTCTATCCCCTCGTAACAGCCTAAGATCTCCTAAACTTAGCGCTTTCTTACCATCTCCATATTAACTACTAACATTATTATTTAACTCCCTATATTTTCCCATCCCCCTACTAAAACTATGTAAATCATCCGCTATGTAAATATCCCTCCCCCTGGTTGAAAAAAGTACCCCCAGGAATTGCTCATTTTACCTAAAACTTAGCAAGAGTCCTCACGCTGCCCCTTCAAACCATCTTCCAAATACAATGGACTCCTTCCAAAGTATAAAATCCTTTTTTTTAGGTTATCGGACCCCTTCCGAAGCCTCAAATGCCTTTCTGACCCACTTACTCACTCCTTTCGACCGCAATAAACCCCTTGCCGACTTCCTTAACACTTCGCAGACCCTAGTAAGCTAGCTTGCATCGCAAGATCGCAATATTCTCACCATATAAGTTATGCCCCACCCGTCGTTACCCGACGTGATATCACGATATCGGCGATCAGCAGTCGCAAGCGTCGCATGTCCAACTAAAACACCTTCCCGTTCCCCGCCGATGCGATATTGCGATCGCATCGGAGAAGTTCATCACATCGCCTTCAAATATGAGCACCCTACCATGTCACATATGTACCAGGGACCCACTGCTGACGTCAGTAGCCAAGAAACCGAAAATTCGCGCAGGAAGAGAAATCGCACTTCGGAGCTCCATAACAAGAAACAGCGGCAGTTTTCGATGCGCAGTTAGCGCGAAGCACTAATCGCGCATCGCTACGGGAAATAGGCCGTTTTGGGGAATCTTTTGATTCCTTGGCCCATTTTGCGCCAAAAAAGCCTGAAATCGCCCGATTTTTCCAAATTAATCCGGTTTAAAGATAGCAAAGGACCAATGACAGAGATTAAAGTGTATCAGATCAAATCATCAGGGAAAACGCATGTCAAAGAGTATCAGCAGGCGGTGGAAGCCATCAATGCAGCGGCAAAGAGTATCCGCGAAAATCTTAAGCAGCAGCCCAAAGCAAGAGAACATTTAATACCTTTCGTCAAAGTCAAAGAAAGAGGGCGGAGCCACTCAAAAACCATCAAATCATAATTATTGCACATTTAACTCGCACCAGAATAGAACTACAGATCCCGAAGCACAGTTACTCCAACAACACCTCATTGAGCCTCCAACGGCCACATTGCAGTCTTTTCTGATTCAGCTGCCTCTAGCGCAGCCCAAAGGACTTACCTGCATTTAATTCCAGCAACACTTAGGTTTTAGAAGAGCTTTTCCAGCAGACCTGTTTAGGTCAATTGTAATAAACGACTTTCTGATATTTTGCTTATATATACCACCCTGAATGATGTAGTGAAGGGTTGGTTGGTTGGTTAGTGAGTCGAAGACATTTCTTAATCTTCTTCTCAACATTTTCTTCAAGCAGAGACCCGCACTGTAACTGTCATACTTTCTTTAATCAAAGACTGCTGAAAGCATGGATTTCGAAACTGCTTGATGTGTTTAATTGGCCAAGGAGTGATTACGGAATTCCTGTGCTTCTACATGATTCAATAAGTGTTTCTCAACCCTATCAATTTTCATGTGTTTACTACTGTTCCGCCATCTAAATTGCATAAAAAAAGAATAGCTTAGGATTTGTTTAACTACACCCTAAGCTCAATTTCTGCATTTTTTCATGTTTTCATCAGAAATAGTTATGAGCATGTATACTTAAATGATCTTGTTTACGCTGTTTTCTTTCACATATGAATGAGAGTTTAGGAATTCTTAGCTGCTCCTAGATAACCATTCATCCACTTCTCCTCTTTTTCAGTATGATGAAATGATTCTCCTTTGCCTTTCATCTCTGATTTTCATTCCATCCCTTCAATAGATTGATAATTGTATCATGTGTGGCTATCTCACTCCTTAATCCTCTTATGACCAAGAAGACGCAATAACAAGCCTTAATCCATGACTCCATGCCCAATGGTTTGAAACTTATCATACCTTACCTTGCCTCTTTGCTTGAGATTTCTACCTTCCATCCAAATACAAACAAAAACCCCTGAGCTAAAACCTAGCCTAAAATCATCAATAAAGTTGAATCATTAAGAGAGAGCCCTCTTTGAGTGCAGGTGGGCTAGAACCTGCAATCCAAAGATTGGTTTGTGGTTACCTCGGTCGTATCCCTAAACAGGAGCCTAGGGACAACCTGAGTGATAACACTATCCAACCACCATTGGATGGAGAAATCTCTTCCTTTTACTGAATCCTCCAAGTCAGTGTATACTATGAAGTCTCCATGCCTTCACTTCCTCCATGTGAACCATGTTTTAAAATATTTCATATTGGAATCATAAACTTGCTCAACATGAGCACTGCAATAACATAGCATCAAAGAACAATCAAATGATAAATTTGCAGCACAAGCTAGAATCAAACCTCCACAAAGAATCTCCACACTAGCTTCAAAACAATATGCTCAAACCCTACTCCAATCCACACATCAACACCTCACTCACTACATAATATAATGTTTGAAATAAAATTCAGCTATCTATTGCTACAATTGCAAACTGATTCATAAAATCTGCATAGACAACTCACACAACTTGCATGTTCTTCTTCAAGATCACACTCACTCCACACCACAACTAGACAATCAACCATACTAGCATTGAGCTTCCTTTAATATGTATATGAACTCAATTTCTCAACTCAATAATTACACAACACTACTAGGCTTCACAACTCTTTTCATATGCTTGATTTAATCGGATTCAACTCATTGACTCTATCAAACCACTAACTCCATTTTCATTTTGATATCTTCAATTTTAATCAGTTTCTAGAGGTCTCACAAACTTTTTCGAAAATAAACTGAAAATTTTCGATCAAGAATGTCACCACAACATAAACATTATCGGATATGCGTGAGGGATGCAGATAAATTCTCATGAAAAACCTCGGCCGTTCCCACAAACCTCTCTCTATCATCTAGAAGTCACAATAACTCTCATGAGTTTGCTTCCATGCGATTGTAGCTTTTCAATCACTCTGATGAGCCTGTCTCCATGTGACTGGGGCTAAAGTTGGAGAAAGCCAATGGATATTCATCCTAGAACCTTTTCCAACTAATAGAACACCTCCTTCAACTCTTTATGACAACTCCAAACCTCTGTGTCAAGTTTGAAGCTAATTAATAGGCTAAGAACAAGTCAATGACATGCAAGACCTATTCTTCCAACCTTAGTACCAAGACCAACACCTCCAACTCCTCAAGCAACAACCACAACATCTCCAAACACCTCCAACACCTATAACAACATCTCTAACTCCTGTAGTGGCATATCCAACACCTGCAACAATATAATCAAGTCATACAACTATCTCCAACACTGCTAGAAGCACCCCCAACACATACAACCTCATCTCAACACATGTAGCAGCAAACCTAATTTATCTAAGACATGTAGAGAGATATGCAGCACTTGTAGTAGCACTTCAACCTCTTGCAGCAGCAACGTCTCCAATAAAATTAACATGGAAACCTCAAACCAAATAGACATGTAGCATCCATCTCCAAATCACCTCCATTAGGTCTAGTATGTTGACATCAATGCCAATTAACAACACCATCAAACCAAACACATATGCATATGAAAAGTAGCACCATGAGCCTATTGGCATCAATTCCAACACTACAATGTCAACACACTCCCCTTTTGGCATTGATGCCAACCTCCATCCAGCAAGTGAAGCTGATTTGTATCCATCCAAATCTCTCTACAGAAATTCCTTGAAGTTTCAAACTGCTTATGTAATATGCTAAAATAAAAGACTTGAATCTACTCTACTCATCAGCGGAAATAACCAATTGATCGATAAATCACAAAACATGAGACAAGATTCAATCACATATGCTCAGAGATTTATCTAAGGGGAAATATTTATGCTCAAAACCCCTTCCTATCTATATATTTCATTACATCAGAAAAATACAGAAGAAAATATAGTGCTTGTTCAACTCGAATAATCTCTACACAAGTATAACTTATCTCATTGCCTCAAAACATGACTCTGGCAAATACTTAGTCAATTTTGCTGCTTGCCAAGCTCCTATTTCCTTGCATTGTTTCTCAAGGAATTAGACCTCTATTAATTAGGGAAATCCCCAAGATGAATTATGCAATCTCTATAGTCCCTTCTCTGTCTAGGCGCACCACCTATACAACTTAGAAAATTATACAATTGATAATACACTGCCCTTGAACTCTAATATCAACTGTGTAACTCTAATTTCATGCATGCATGAGTTTATTATGGCTGATTTATGAGTTAATTGGTTGAACACATGAATTTGCACCCCACTGCTAGACCTCTTACTAGTTCCTCCAATAGTTGGAACTAGTTTAAATGACATTCAGTCAATATAAATGAATTAAACTATTACAACTCAAATTAAATTCATCCTAGTCTCCTAAAATTTAAAAGACACTCTACATGACTCAAGTTAGGCCCTCAACTCGAATTCACTGAGCCAGTTAAGTGAATTTAACTTATTTAAGTCATTATTGTTGTCTTGTGATGTGGAATTACAATTTTCTCCTCATTTAATGCAAGGGAAAATTAAGTCATGATTTTCTTGTTGCCATTTTCAACGCTCCCTCTCAACAAGAAAGGGATTATATGCTACCCTGATCTTGTCTCTATGGAACTCGAATTTGCATCTTGAAAATGTTTTTGTAAAAAAATATGTATTTTGTTCCTCTGTATGAATGTACTCCAACAACATGATTCTCCTCTACACATAATCTTGTAGATGGTGATATTGGATGTCGATATGCTTGGACTGATCATGAAAAACTAGATTCTCAGAGAGTTTGATACAACTCTGATTGTCACAGTAAATCACAATGGGATTCGTCATTTGACCAAATAACCCAACAAGAATATTCCTCATCGAGATAGCTTCACAAGTTTCTTGAATAGAAGTCATGTACTCTGCTTCTGTTGATCTGAGTGCAACTGATCACTTCTTCCTGTTGTACCAAGAAAGTCTTTCTGACCCAATACTGCAGATGCCTCCTGATGTGCTCTTCCTGTCTGATTGAATACCTGCCCAATCTGCATGTGTGAATCTTGCAACTTCACTCCCTCTGTCTTCCTGTACCAAAGGCCATACTAAGTAGTGCCTCTGAGGTATCTCAACACATGTTTAGCTGCCTTCCAATACAGTTTGGTTGGCTTAACCATTCCCTGACTAAGCTGGTTAACTCCATAACACATGTTTGTGATGAGCCCCATAAATGGGTAATTATATGGGCTCATTTTGCCTCCTAACATAGTTAAATCAACCATTCTCTTAGCTTATTACATGTCTTTTTATTATATTTATGCTTATGGAGTGAGTTGGGTTAGTTATGATGCCATGAGGTCTAATATGTGTTTAATGCAGATTTTTGTTGAATTTTGAAGACAAAGTCAAAGATTCAATGGACAATTGGCAGCAATAATTTGAAGTGGACAAAGGAGAGAATTTATAGGAGGGAATCCAGCTCATTTATTACTCCCCACTTCAAATTCCCTTCATGCAGCTCAAAGCACAAACAACCAAATCAATGCACTAGGAGGCGGCCGAGCAAGTGGAGGATAACTTATGTTTATCTTGAGTTTTGGGAGCCAAGCCTCCCTAATTTGAAGGAAGTTGTTGGGAGCTTCAGTTGTATAAGTAGAGAGTCCTAGGGCCGCACTAGGTTCTAATTTTTGTTGAATTTTTTCTGCAGTATTTCTTATGTAACTCTGCTCAACTTCGAGCTTGCTTTTGGTGACAGTTTCATGTAATCCTATTACTATTTTGATAATGAAGATGAGATCTTTCTTGAGCTAGTACTGAGTTATCTCAAAGGGCTGAAGCTCTTGGGTTAGGGCCCAATCCAAGTAGTCAAGCTCCTCTTGTTTGTATTTATATGCTTTGTTTCAGTTTATGGATTAGTTGTTGTTAGATGAATTTCTTTCTTGGTTAAGAATAGGTTGCTTTTGGTGATTTAGAAGGTTGTTTCCATTTGTGTTTTCTATAGCAGGTTAAGCAGTGATAGAAAGAAGATTCAAAAGGCTAACAATAGTGCCTTGGCCTCTTTTCCTCCCTTTGGGACCATGAACCGAGGCAAAGACCCTCTTGCTGCCCCAAAAACACAGATTTTCCTTCTCCATAGGATTTCTAGTGTTTGCAATTTGTTAGAAGTTAATGCTTTACTTTAGATCTCTTCCACCATGCTCATTTCTGTCTTTGCAATAAGTCCTTTTCCATGCTTTCTTTCCTTGTAGCATTTTTAAGCATTTCTTTCCATAGCTCATAATTTAGATTAGCTTGATGCAAAATTATGTTTTTTTGATGTACTTAATTTCCTTGCTTGCGTGATCTCATTGTTTGACTGCCAGTTCTTTTGAAGTAGATCTCTTCTCATAGCAGGTCAGCCTATCAACCATCACATTTTCTCCCTGATCTATGCCCTACAGGTTGCCCAACGTTCACCTCAAATCTGCCTTAGCTTTCTATGTTTTTCCATAGGATTTATTCCTCTCTCCTGACCATATTTCCCTCTCCTAGTGATCCTTAGTGGAGCCTAGGAACCCTAACACATCACCCCAACCTTCATCTACCCTTTCCACCCACTCTCACACCTTCAAAACCTTCAAAACTGCTCCCGGCATCCTCCTGTAGACCTCCTGTAGATCCCTTGTGTCCTCTTGTAGATTTTCCTATAGGCTTTCTTTTGAAAGCCGAGTGTGGGAAAAGCCTTCAAAAGGCCACCTAAGACCTCCTAGGACCCATCTACACCATCCTACATCTCCTCAAACCCCAAAGTCACCCTTCAACACCACCTATTCACTTCCACCTTCACACACAATAAAATACATGCATGTCAAATTCACATAAAAATACATAAAAATACAAAAAGATGTTTTTTTGCTTATTTACTTTTAGAAATAGCTTGTGTAGATGTTGTTTACTTCCTTGAGTAGGTAATGGAATTCATTTCATGATTTTCATAGTGCTTTCTGCAAAAATAGGATTAGTTGGTTAAGTAGGGTTTGCTAGGTTTACTTTACATTTCAGTCCTTTCTGCAATTAGAGTAGCCTTTGTAGAGTAAGCTTTCGTTTCTTTCATCACATATAGAGCTTCTTCTGGAATCCATAGAAGTTGGCTTGAGCTCCTAGTGATCTTGTGCCAGCTAACCAAGTGATAGCCTGTAGTGAGAACTAGTACTTGTGCATACAACAACGTCACTTCCAAGTTTGTTACGAACTACCAGGTTGATAAGAGTAAAGTAGGCAGCACAAGAGTTGCAGAAATATTGCTGCAATACTGGTGCTCACCACTTTTTGGCGCCTTTGCCGGGGAAGCATTAGAGTATTTTGTGATTACTTCTTTCTTCTATTTTCTATCGCAACATTCTGCTAAGTAGTTTATTTCAGCACAAGTAGAATAGTTGTTTCTTTCAGTTTCTGCATTTCCTTGCTTTCCTTTTCAATTCTGAAAATTTTATTTCAGCAAAAGTAGAATAGTTGTTTATTTCAGTTTCTGCATTTCCTTGCTTTCCTTTTCAATTCTGCAAATTTCATTTCAGCAAAGTTCATTCCAGTTAGTTGAAATTTGTGTTATTTAATCCATTTCAGTTTTGCAGGTACAATCAGTGAAAAAACAAAAACCAACCAAAGAGATTTCCTTTTATGCCTCATAGGAATAGAGATAATTCAGGAAAATTCTTGCCCAAAACCCCCACTACATCACATAGCCAACCTTCTCTCTTCTTCGGCGGTAGTTATCAAGAAGAACCCTTAGCAAGACATATTTGAAGAACCTATAGGGGAAGAAGAAGAAGAAAACATCCCTCTTGAGCCAATGGCTGAAAACGGAAATGCTAGGGGAAATGGAGAGGGAATAGAGGGTACCTTTCCCATTCGGGAGACCAATGGGGACACCAAAATGAGGAATATAAGTCCTTTAGCCCTACCTCACTTCCATGGTTTGACTACAGAAGATCTTGACACCTTCTTGTTTGAGTTTGCTGTCATCTGTCAAACCTATGACTATGGAGAAGATGAGCAAAAGTTGAAACTATTCCCTTCTACTCTCAAGGATGCAACATTGCGATGGTTCATGGGGTTACCTGGCAATAGCATCACAAATTGGGATTAGATGCAACAGGTCTTTAATAACAAATATCGAGACTACTGTAGGTCAAAAGATACCAAAGAAGAAATCCTCTGAATGACCATGCAAAGTGATGAATCCTTGGAAGATTATGAAGAGAGGTTCCAGCTCAGTTATAAAAGGGCTAGGTGCACACTCGACCTTGAATCTCTAAAGTTGGTCCTGCTCAGGGGAATCTCGGAAGGCCTTCTAGACACCCTCCATCTGCTGGCTGGGGGAGACATCTACCAACTATCTTATTAGGACATAAATACTATTTTCAGAAACCATTCTAGAGCAGCCAGAAAGAGAGGTAGGGGGAGTCAACCCATAACCAGTACCTCCTCTTCCAATTCATCCATCAAAGGTGAACTCAGAAACATGATGGAAAACTTCAAGAGTGAGATGTTGTAGACTCTTGCCATGCAAATGGATACCTTGCATATCAAAAGGAAATAAGAGGAAGAAAAGAGGGCTTTGGCCATTTTTTGTTCTAGATGCACCAGGAGGCATCCTGGGAATGAATGTCCATTGAATTATATAGAGGTTTGTTCAGTCTGTGAAGAAGATCATTCTACAGATAAGTGCCCTTTCTTGCCCAGACTTAAAGCTATATACCAAGGGGCCGAAGGAGCCACTGAACCACTCTATTTCTTGAAATAAATGAGACCGCATGGACCTAGACCATACCAGCAGGGGATGCAAGGGACATCTCAGGCATACTAAAACCCCAACCAAGTCACTTCCATACCTTATTAGGGCCCTCCTGCTCATCCTTCCTGGTCCCCACCTCCTCCTTGGTCCTTTCCATCTCAATATCATGCCCAACTAGCCGCTCATTCATTTCAATCCTATGCTCAACCACAACCTCATTGGAATGCATCTCATCAGGGGTGGAGGCCCCAGTACAACTCTCCTACCACTCTTTTTCCTCCACCACCTACTCAACCACAACCATTGCCTCCTGCTCCACCAAGGCAACCCCAAATGCCTGCCCAGCTGATCCCGAACCCGAACAATAAACAAGCTCAATAGGTATATAGTGGGGAACCATCATGCCCAACCTATGCTGTGGAGATTGAGGAGATTAACCTGCGATCTGGGAAGGTTCTCCCAGATAGCCAGCCTCCACCTAGGGAGGTTGAGGAAGATAAAGAGGAAAGTGAACCTAAAGAAATTCCTCCCTTTCCTGAGAGATTATCCGGGACAACATAGCCTACCCCAGAAGAAGCTGAACTTCTGGGAGAATTGAAACAGTTATGTGTGAAGATACAACTTCTCCAAGCCATAAAGGATGTGCCTACCTACAATAGGTTTATCAAAGAGAAGTTCTTTAGGCATCCAGGAAGGCACAAGAGAGATGCCCCAACCTTCTATGTCATAGGACAACTGTTCGACATGATGTTGGGATAGATAATCTGTCCGAAAAATTTGGATGCTGGAAGCCCATTAGTTGATGTCCACATCAATGGCACCATGATCCCACATACCTTGATTGATCTGGGAGATACCATTAATATGATGACAAATGACACAATGCTCAAACTTAACCTCCAGGGCTCCATGAGGAAGACCACAACAGCACTGTAGCTAGCAGGCCACTCCACTGTGACCCCTGAAGGGATTGTGGAAGATGTGATGGTCTCCATTGATTCTTGGGAGTACCCTATTGATTTCATAGTTCTCCAGCCAAAGGCAAAGCTCACTGGGTATCCTCTCATCCAGGGAAGACCCTGGTTGGCTACTGCCAATGCCTACATCAGCTGTCAAGTTGGGAACATGACCATCAAGAATGGGCATATGTCCAAACAGTTAATCCTCTATCCTCTTACCCAACCCTTGCTAGAACATGATCTACCTCTCTGGCTGGAGGAGGAGGATGAGGATGAAATCTATTTTGCACCACTTTGTGCATTAGAAACCACCATGGGGGGAAACCGCAAGATGAAGAGGATATCATTGAAAATTTAATTTAGAATCCACCCCCTAGTATCTTACCATAAGAGCACATAGTGAGAGAAACCCAAAAAAACCCCTTAGTTGATCTCTGTGTGGCCAACCTGACCTCTTTCTGTGTTAAGAATATAGAGTTCGGCCTAGAAAGAACCTTGAAAATCAATCCATCCCTATCCACTTCCTAGGAGAAGGCGTTGTGCATCTTATTAAGAAAACATTTAGATGCCTTCACCTGGAGTTATAAGGAGATGAAGGGAGTGCACCCTTCAGTATGTGCCCATCATATATACATTAAGGAAGATTGCAAACCAGTCAGGAAGCCTCAAAGGAGGATGAATCTAGCACTTAAAAACATTGTTAAGGAAGAGTTACAAAAATTACTTGATGCAGGATTCATCTACCACATCTCTGACAGTGAATGGGTCTCTCCTCTGGTGCTAGTGAAAAAGAAAAATGGCAAGTGGAGAATCTGTGTCGACTATCGGGAATTGAACAAAGTCACTAAAAAGGACCGTTTTCCTTTGCCTTTCATAGATCAAGTGTTAGATGGTCTAGCGGGGAAAAAGTTTTTCTCCTTCCTAGATGGGTTTAGTAGGTACAATCAGATTCAAATCAGCTCGAAAGACCAAGATAAGAGCACTTTCACTTGTCCTTGGGGTACCTTTGCATATCGGGTCCTTCCTTTTGGTTTGTGTAACACTCCAACCACTTTCTAGAGAGCAGTATTGAGTATATTTTCTGAACTAGTTCATGATGTAGTGGAAATATATATGGATGATTTTACTCCTTATGGTTATGAATTTCATGAAGCTTTATCTAACCTCGAAAAAGTTTTGGACAAGTGTATTGAAATGAACCTGTCCCTCAGTCTGGAAAAATGTTAATTTTTTATGATTGAAGGGACCGTGCTAGGTCATGCAATATCTCAACAAGGATTGCAGGTGGACCCCAACAAAATTTCCATCATCCAAAGGGCCCCAACTCCTCAAAAGGTGAGAGATGTTAGAAGTTTCCTAGGCTTAGTTGGGTATTACTGAAGATTCATTAAATATTTCAGCAAGCTAGCCTCTCTGTTGTTTGGTCTTTTAGGTAAAGATTTCGAATTTATTTGGTCGGAAAACTGTAAAAAATCCTTAGATACCTTGAAGAGTAAACTTGTGACTGCCCCAATTTTGAGAGGCCCAAACTAGGCCCTACCTTTCCACATTCACACAGATGCCTTGAACAAAGCAATAGGAGCAGCCTTAGGAAAAATTGATGAAAAATTACCTTATGCCATATACTTTATAAGAAAAAGCTTGTCCAAGGCAGAGTTGAACTATACGGTAACCGAGAAGGAACTCCTAGCTGTAGTGCATTCGTTAAACAAATTTAGACATGATATCACAAGCTATCAAACCTTTGTTCACACTGATCATGCTGCAACTAGATATTTAATGAACAATTCAGATGTAAATGGCCGCATTATTAGATAGTTGCTTTTACAGCAACAATTTGATTTGACCATTGTTGATAAGCCTGGTAAAGAGAATGTTGTTGCTGACTTTTTGTCTAGAGTAAATTTGCCTGCAGACAAAGAAGGAATGGTGGATGATCAAATGCCAGATGAATACTTGTTTTCTATCTCGATACTCTCTCCATGGTTTGCTGATATAGCAAACTACTTGGTTTCAGCACAGTCCTACCACACCTGTCCTCAAAGGAGAAGATCAAGATAGTGAGGAAAAGCACCCCTTTCACCTAAATTGGGGGTAATCTCTTCAAACTTGGCACAAATCAGATCTTGACAAGATGTGTCAGGGAGGAGGAAGTTTTTGACATCCTCCTGACCTGTCATGATGGGCCTTGTGGAGGTCATTTTGAAGCGAAGAGAACTTCCTTCAAAATCTTGAAAGCAAGCTACTATTGGCCCACTCTTCATCAAGATGTGAGGAGATACATTAGCCAATGTGATCGGTGTCAAAGGATGGGGAAACCTACTCCAAAGGATGAGATGCCCATGCAACTACAAGTGACCTGTGAACCATTTGAGAAGTGGGGCATGGACTTTGTGGGTCCTATCAACCCTCCTTCAAAACAGAAGCAATACGTCATTGTGTGCATCGATTCCCTGACAATGTGGGCAGAAACAAAGGCAATCAAAGTAGCAATAGAGGAAAAAGTAGCTGAGTTTTTGAGAGAAAACATATTATACAAGTTCAGGTATCCAAGAGAATTGGTCAGAGATCAAGGTAGTCAGTTCACTTCCAATTTGATTGAAGACCTGCTCACACATCATAAATCAAGAACAGGACTTCCACCCCTTACCATCCATAAGCCAATGGGCAGGTGGAAGTCACTAACAAAACTTTGGAAGGAATTCTGACCAAGGTAGTGAGCAACAGTAGAAAAGATTGGGCGGACAGATTAGTTGAGGCCACCTGGGCCTACAACACAACATGGAAGACCACCACAGGGTTCACATCCTATGAACTGGTCTATGGGAAGAAGGCTTTGCTGTCAATAGAATTTAAATTCAATACACTAAGGATGGCAGCTTAGCTGGACCTAGTCCTCAGCCATGCACAAAAGGAAAGATTACTCCAACTTAATGGATTGGATGAACAAAAATTGCAGGCCCTTCTCCACACAGAGGTAGTTTAGCTTCAGAGGAAAATATGGCATGACAAAAATATCAAGGAGAAGCAATTCCAAGAGGGAGATTAGGCACTTCTCTATGATTCAAGGTATAAAGACTTCAAAGGCAAGCTAAGGACAGGATGGTTGGGACCCTACACTATGGAAAAATGCAATGACAATGGTTGAGTTCTGATCATAACCATTGATGAGGAAGCCATCCCCATGCTTGTCAAGGGACATAGGTTGAAAATTTACAAGAAGCCCCTCCCTAAACGAGAGTTCATTGAAGATCTGAATAACACAGTGATGGTAGTGGAGCATGTCTTAGCCTCCACTTCACCCACTTACTGAAGAAACATAAAAGAGAAATAAAAAATAAGGACTCAAGTGAAAACCTCCATGAGGCGCTTGAGTCCCATCATTGGGTTGAAAACCTCTTCTGAGGCAGCCCAGTGATGACAAAAACAGAAAAAAGAGAAAAGAAAAAGAGAATAAGATCCCTGGGTGAAAACCTCCCTTGGAGGCACCCAGGGCAGGAAATTAGGGTGAAAACCTCCTTGAGGCTCCCTAGTTGTTTTCAAAAAAAAAAAAGAGAGAAAAAGAAGAAAAAGAAAATTGAATTTTAATATGCATTGCAGGTTTGCAGGAGGACCACAGGGAGAAAGAGAAGATGCCATAGAGCCCTGATACTCACACCAGCACCTATTTCAACTCCGCCACACTCTTCTCCCTCATTTTTGACCTTCTTCCACCCCACTGTGCTCTTTTTTCAGAAACTCTGTGTTCTACAGGAGGCCGTGTGTTTTCTATAGAAGGCTCCTGTAGGAATTACGGAGAGCCTGAAATGGTTCCAAAAAGTAGTTTGAGGGGATGGGAAGCTTTATGAAGAACATATAAACCCTCATATATCTTTCAACCCTCCTTGCCATCCATTCCGCACCTGCATCACATCATCATCATCATTTTTTTTCCTTCCTGTCACAGAAAAACACAAAAAACCAATTTTTAGTAAAACGAAAAAAAAAACAAAAGTAAGAGAGGAAGAAGAACCTCAAATCTCACTTGCAGCTTACCTAGTACCTCTCTATGTCCATTAGCATCTCTAGCATTGTCCTCACAGCTCCCAGCATAGAAATAGGCTGAAATTTCAAAGGGAGAAGTAGCTACAGGAGCTCCTGTAGGAATTCATGTAGCAGTTGATCCCATTGAAATCAAGCCACAACAGCAAAAGAAGTGAAACCATGAGGATTGAAGGAGACATCTAAAGCATAGATCTAGCTAGATGATACCTGCACAAGACAAACAACCACAAATCAGGAAGCAGAGAGCATGCAGCAAGGGAATACAAGCATGTAGCAGTAAAAGGAGCCAAAATACCTCACAACACATACATTCAACTCACAGGTAAGTGACTAACCTGCTCCTCTGTTTTCATTTGTGTAAATGAAAGATATGCATGAGAAAATGAGATGGTTGAGGTTGAACGAGAAAAGGTGGCCAGTTAACTTGGACACCTTCATCTAGTTGATCTGATAATCACCGTATGAGGGACTTCAGTTAAAGATTTATTAAATGAAGGTATTACAGACTCATATGTTGGTGTGTGTCTATGTTATTTAAGCAACGGATCGATTAGATTGCCAATACACAGACAATTGAATGGAAAGACAATAGAGAAATACAATAAGAAAATACAAGAACACAAGAAATTAATAAGGAGTTCACCCTATTCTGCAGGGCTACATCTCCGGTCCAGCTTCAACGATGGCCTTATTTTATTGTGTTTTAAGTAGAGAATTATAATGTAGGAGCTCAATATGAGTCACCTAAAACAGATTTGCTTGGCAGGGTGGTTCTTGGATTCCCCAAGCCACTGGAGTGCACAAACTCGTTTTCCTACCCGCTCTATGACCTTCTGGCCTACAATGGAAAGAGCCCAATGTGGTGCTCGGTCCGGAAAAATCCTCTCTGGGATGGCTTGAATCCCTCAAGCTCTCTGGTGCTCGACGCTACCTTTGGTTAGCTCGGCCCTCTGTCCTCTTCTGCTTTTGCTTCACTTTCTTTTTCCCTGTTTTCCGTCCTCCTCTCGGGATTCTGGTTCCTCTATCTCTCTCTGACTGACTGTGTATTCTATCTCTATTCATGGCTTTAAGCCATTCGTTTCCATGTCTGTTCAGTTCCTCTTCTGCCTACGGTAAATCACCTTTTACAGCTGCACTTGGAGTTCCCTGGTTCGGCATCATCATTGGCTCATAGGGAGTGGCCACATGTCCTCCTGTAACATGGCAACCTACTTCGTCGGTTCACTTCTCCGGCTACATCGTGGATGAAGTCTTCCTCCACCACGACGGTCAAAAACGAACTTCAAATCCTTCTAAATCGCGGCTCATTCCTTCATCGATTTCGTTTCCCCCATCAGGCGTGATCTTAGCCATCTCATCTGGGGCTTCCAGATCCGACGCCATATGCACGTTTCACGCGGTTGACTTTCTCGACCTTTAGCGTGCTATCAACAGTGGTTTTCTCTCTCCTTTGCTTGCCACGCGTCGATCATTGAGTGGGATCACTCTAATTCCTCCAAAAACACTTACCGTTTGAGGGCGCCCCGATCCATACCGCCAGTTTTTCGGAGCGCGGGTCTTGCCTTGTCCTTTAGCACTTTTTCGCTTTTTTCCCGTGGTTCTCCGGTTCCCCATTGGTCCGAGTGCTCCGGGCTTCTCCATTTCAGCCCTTTTCACCCAGCGATGCACGATTAATTGCACATCAAAATCCACCTCTGTTTCCCAATCCAGGGCTCCCAAGGGCTAATTCAGCCTCTCGCGCAGTCTCCATGGGCCTCGGTCAGCGTGCTTTGACTGGGGTCCTCGTCGTTCCACGTTGGCTGCCATTGCCACTGGTTCAGGGTGTTTTTGATCGCTGTTTTGGAATTTTTATAAGTTTTTCCTGACCTGATACAGTCATGGTTCTCTTGATTATTCTTCATGGATCCAATTCGGATCACGACCTTCCCACTGAAAAGCTTTTGGACCACCAAAATTTGGTTTTCTTTCAAGCATCGACTAAGTGAGGGTACTGCTATCTCACTTGCCCAATCTCAATCCATTTTGCACTACTCAGCTTCGAACCTTTGAGTCCAATTCTGAGGTACTCAACATCTCTCCTGAACGTTGTCCTCACCTTCTTGTCCAAGACTGTGTCTTCCTGCAATTCATTAAGATATTCAAGTAGCAAGTCATCAATAGAAGGCAGTTTACTTTGCTCTTCGGGATCCTCAATCATTGAGGGTTCAAAAAATCTCAAGAAATCTGCATTTACGACTAAGTAGATGTGCATGTAAGCTGGTAGATCAAGGCGAAAAGCATTTTCACCAATCTTCTCAAGTATCCTAAAAGGTCCATACCTGATAGGATTTAGCTTTTTACCTTCACCTTGCATCTTTATTTTGCTGATATACAACCAACCTGGTCTCCAACTTGAAAACTATGCTCCATTCGATGCTTGTCATGCCTTGCCTTGTATTTGGCTTGGCTCTTTTCCAGTTGTTCCTGTACTGCTTGGTGGATCTCCTGGATCTGTTCAATGAATCTAGTTGCCTTGTCCACAGCACTGTTTCCATCAACCATGGTATCTTTACCAAAGACAAAATCCAAAGGAGACCTTGGTGTGAAACCAAAACAGGTTTCAAAAGGAGATCTCTATGTAGAAGAGTGCTTTGATCTATTGTAAGCATGCTGCACATAACATAAGTGTTCATCCCAAAGCTTAGGATGTTTGCTGCAATATCCTCTGAGTAACTATATTACTGTCCTATTAACTACCTCTGTCTGGAGATCAGTTTGTGGATGAAAAGTTGTGCTTCTCTTCAGTTTGGTGTCCATCAGTTCCCACATACTAGACCAAAACGTCCCCACAAATCGGGTGTCTCGATCAGATATAACGGAAGTGGGCAATCCAAAATGAACCCATACACATTCAAAGAACAGTTTTATAGTTTGTTCAGTTGTAATCTGCTTATTACAAGGTATCAAAATACACATTTTGCTGAACCTGCCCACAACCACATACAGATAATCATGACCTTTTCTAGATTTAGGCGGTCCTCCAACAAAATCCATGGAAACACTTTCCCAAGGGTGAGAAGGAACTGGTGATGGAGTGTACAAGCCTAGTTTTCTATTGCTGGGCTTGCATTTAGCATACATAGTATGCCCTTTTACATCTCATTCATTTTTGGCCAATAGCAGAACCTTTGCATCTATGAAACTATTTTACTTACCCAAAAGTGACCTGATATCAAAGAAGTGTGTGCCTCTCTAATTATCTTTACTCTCTGAGTTTGTGGAATGCAGAGTTTCCCACAATGATACAAGAGTTGGTCCTTCAAATGATAATCCAATTCTTCTACCCTTTTGCCTTGACTCAAAGTTGCATATACATCTTTAAAGTCTATATCTTGAGCATATTGTTCAATGTAACTTTCATGTAGTACATAATTATGCTTAAGTATAGTAGATGCATTTGTAATGGGTCTAGATAACATGTTTGCAACTTTTTTATGTATCCCCTTTTTATATCTGATGAATAAATGAAATTGTTGTAGAAAACCCATCCACTTGTAATGTATTGATTGTTGCAACTTAGTTTGGGAGTGTAGATATTAAAGTGATTGATGATCAGTATGTATTACTGTCTCTTTACCCATTAAATAATGTTCCACTTTTTCACACTCTGAACTAATGCATACAATTCTTTATCATATGTAGGATAGTTAACTACTGCAAAATTAAAAATCTTAAAATGATAACATATGGGTTTATCGTGCTGTGTCAACATTGCTCCCATGGCATACTCACTGGCATCCATTTGGATCTCAAATTGTCTTTGTAGATTAGGCAGTGCTAGTACAGGTGCTATACTAATCTTTTCTTTCAAGGTGTCAAAGGATTTCTGATGTTTGCCTCTCCATTGAAACACCTTGTTCAATCCTGTCAAAGCATGTAAGGGAGTTGCAATTGAGGAAAAGTTAGAGATGAAATTCCTCCAATATTGTGCTACTCCTAAGAATCTTCTCACTTCTGTAGCAGGCTTGGGTTTAGGCCAGTTTACAATGACTACCACTTTAGAGGGATCTATTTTCAATTCACCACCCCCTACTATATGACCCAAATAATTTAGAGATGTTTTGCCAAATTCACATTTTGGGAGTTTAACATAAAGTTTTTCTCTTTTAAAAACCTCTAATGTCTGTTTAGCATGCTTTAAGTGTTCCTCCCACGTTTTACTAAAAATCAGAATTTCATCCAGATACACAATAACGAAATCATCAAGAAAAGGCTTGAGTACATCATTCATTAATCTCATGAAAGTAGCAGGGGCATTGGTCAAGCCAAAAGGCATAACCAGCCACTCTTACAATCCCTGCTTTGTTTTGAAAGCAGTCTTCCATGCATCTTGCTCTGCAACTCTGACCTGATGGTATCCACTGTGCAAATCCAGCTTGGTGAAATAAACAGCTTCATTTAATTGATCTAAAAGATCATTTATGCGAGGAAGGGGATAACGATTTTTTATTGTTATCTTATTCAGTGCTCGGTAATCAATGCACATTCTCCATGAGCCATCTTTCTTTCTCACCAAAACGATTGGCGACCCACATGGTGATGTGCTAGGCCTGATGAACCCTTTCTCGAGAAACTCCTACACCTGCTTCTTGATTTTAGCATTCTCTAAAGCGGACAACTTGTACATCCCAATGTTAGGAAAAGGAACATCTTGCTGCAAAATAATATCATGTACTATTCCCTTTTTGGGTGGCAGACCTTTAGGTTCTTGAAATAAGACATCATACTCTGAAACAATCTTTTCTATATCAGCTTGCTGATCAACATTATAGCCCTCAATTATTTTGGTCTTATCAGGTGTCTTTTCCTTTACAACCCTCAGTAAGAACTAGTTGCATGAATTTATCATTCTTTTTATCTGTCTTGAGTTTATGAGAGTATAATTATTCTTGAGCTTGTGAGCTCTTACAAAGTATTTGATTCCATCTTTAACAAGTAGATACTTGTTCTCATCTCTATAGAAAATAGCCTTTCTATCATACAAGTAAGGACTTCCTAAAAAAATTCCACATATATCCAAAGGAATTACATATAACTCAACCTCATCTACAAATGCTGACCTAAAAGAAAACTCGAGTTTGCACTGTCTAGTCACTTGTATTTGTGCCTTATCATTCAACCAACCTAATGGGTATGGTTTCTTATGAGGTATAGTTGCTAATCCCAATTTCTTTACAATTGCTTCAGAAATTAGATTTGCTTGTGAGCCACTATCAAACAAAGTATCAATCTTTTGATTTTTGGAAACAACTCGAATATGGAAAAGCTCATGTCTTTTTCTCTCATGTTCTTCATCAATAACAGATTGAGCAGAATTACTAGTAGATGCTTCAAAATTCTTATCTTTTATACCTGTGGCTGCGATGATTGTTTCATCTCCTGAGTCTGACCCCAAATCTTTCTAAATAATTGCAACAGTCTTCTGCTTCTTGCCCTTGGACTTCTTAGGTCTCATCTTTGGATGCAGAATCAAACAATTCTCATCATCATGCCCCTTCTTTTTGCAGTGAGTGCATGTAGCTTTTCTTTTCTGTGCAATGTTAGCCTTCCTTGCTTTCCACTTATGCTTTCTTTTCTCCTTGCTCTTGTTTACAGTGGGTTGGGATGGTCCCCCAAATTCTGGATTTCAATTCTTTCCTCAAGCTTCTAGATGAGTAGCTTGTACAGATACTTCATCTATACTAGTGGGATTAAACATGAGGATGGTATGCCTCATATAGCTGTGTAGACCACCAATGTACTTCAAAAGAGTTTCTGGTGAGTCTAACAAGATGCCCAAAATCAATGCCCTCTTTCTAAATTCTTGAGTATACCCTTGCACACTTTGCCCTTTAAACTGTTGAAGAGTTTGCCAAATCATCATGGCTTGTTGCATGTAGGCCAATGGATAGAACTGCTTTTTGATAGCAGCAACAAATTCACTCCAAACAGAGATGGTCTTACCATGCTTCTTCATATCAGCTTGGGTTCTGCCTTCCCACCAAACCAAGGCAGTGCCTCCTAGGCATAGGCTTGCCAGCTGAATTTTACTCTTGTCCGAGTCTATGTTCTGTACTCAGCAATACACATCAATTTGTCTAATCCAATTGTCCAACTTTTCAGCATTTACCTCTCCATCATATATAGGCAAATCGAATTTAACATCTAGTTTAATCAAGGATGCTTTCTTATTATGCACAGGGCTATTAGGTGTAGGGAAGCTTTCTTCTTTTCCCTTTCCTTTTGAGCAGTCATGGGAATGAGGTTCATCTTCCTCTTTATCTTGTTTAGAGCCTGATGAATCTTCATCCTTATGCTTTCTAAAGTCCCTATACATTTCTTCTACCATAGACTTTATAGCTAGGAAACTTTCTATGAATTGAGGGTCTAGCCCTATAGAACCTTCTTCTAACATTATCTTCCGAGAATAGACTCTGCCAATTTCAGGATTAGTTTCCACTAACTCTCCTCCTCCTAATGTGAGCATTCACAGCTAAACCAACACAAGCTTGCCTAACCTTACAGCCTAGAGCTCTGATACCACTTGATCTGATAATCACCCTATGAGTGACCTCAGTTGAAGATTTATTAAACAAAAGGTATTACAGACTCATGTGCTGGTGTGTGTTCTGTGTTATTGAAACAATGGATCGAACAAATTGCCAATACACAGACATTTAAATGGAAAGACAACAGAGAAATACAGTAAGCAACTCAAAGACACAAACAATTTTAATAAGGAGTTCACCCTATCCTCCAGGGCTACGTCTCCAATCCAGCTCCAGTGGTGGCCTTGTTTTATTGTGTCTTACAGCAGAGAAATTACAATACAGGGACTCAATGTGAGTTCTCCTTAAGCAAATTTCGCTAGGTAGGGTGGTTCTTGGATTCCCCAAGCCACTCGGAGGTCACAGACTCTTTTCTTCCTACCAGCTCTGTGACCCTTGGTCTACAATGGAAAGAGCCAATGTGATGCTCAGTCCAGACAAATTCCTCAATGGGAAGGCTTGAATCTTCAAGCTCTCTAGTGCTCGACGCTGTCGGTGGTCAGCTCGGCCCTCTGTCTCCTCTACTTGGCTTTACTGTTCTCTGTGTTCAGTCCTCCTCTTAGGGTTCACTGTTTACTGTCTCTCTTGGTCGCTTGGACTCCTCTCAAAATCCTCTTTTTTTCAACTGTCTCTGTTCATGGCTTTAACCATTTGATCCCTATGCTTGTTCGGTTCCTCTCCTGCCGGCGTCGATTCTCCTTCTGCAGCTGTGCTTGGAGTTCCCTGTTCAGTGTCAACATGAACGCTCGGGAAGTGCCACGTGTCCTCGTCGGAACAACGCTAGTCTTCTCGTCGATTCATTTCTTCAGTTATGTCGTGGATATGTTCTTTCTCCACCGTGGCAGTCAAACAGATTCCAAATCCCTTTAAATCGTGGCTTAATTCCCCATCGATTCCGCTTCTTTCTATCGGGCGCAATCTCAGCCATCCGATCTGGGCTCCCCCAGATCCAACGTCATATGCACGTCGAGCACGGTTGACTTGCTCGACCGATAGCGCGCGATCACGGCGGTTTTTCTCTCACCTCCACTGCCACGCGTCAATTGCTAAGTGGGATCGCTTCCCTCCTGCCCAAAACCTCTTACCGTTCAAGGGCACCCCGATCAAAACCGTCGGTTTCCAGGGTGCGGGTCCCGCCTTTACGCTTTAGCGCTTTTTCTTTCTCCGCCCGCAGTTCTCTAGCTCCTAACATGATCGAGTGCTTAAGGCTTCCCCATTTCGGCCCCATTTGCCCAGCGATGCGCGATTACATCAAAATCGCCTCCTTTTCCTGATCTGGGGCTCCCAGGGGCTTTTTTGACCTCCTGCGCAGTCTTCATGGGCCTCGGTCAATGCACTTTGATCGAGTTCCTCGTCGTTCCACGCCGATTTCCATGGCCACTGATTCAGGGTGTTTTTGATGTTGTTTTGGATTTCATTAGAGATTTGTTCAACCTGATACAGTCAAGGTTCTTTGTCAGTCGTTTATGGATCCGATTCGGATCAGTTTGATTTTGGTTTGTTTGCTTACATGCATGTTTTCTTCTTACTTTGCATGTTTATTTTCTTGCTCGCTTGTTTTCTTACTCGCTTTTCTTATGCATTTTCTTCTTCTTTTTGCTTTGTTTTGTTGTTTGTTTGCTTGTTTGTGCTCATAGGTTAGTTTTGCATGAAAACGTGTGCGACTCTTGAAACAAGCTGGGTAAAGTACAAGAGGACTTGTGTAGTTATCAATACTTTGTTATCTATCATCTTGCCTTTGTATGAAGAACTTGGTATCTTCAATCAATGATATGCCAATGGAAAATACGTATTGTTCAAAGTGAACCTTGGTATAAACACAACACTTGCGCTCTAACTAGTGTCACCTACTCTAGTCAGTTGTTTTTGGGTTAATCCTTAGAAGCTTATTCAAGTAGAGTAAGGTGAGGGGGAAAACCTCAACAAGCACATCAGAGGCATATATATAAACTACTTCTCTGAAGGAACAACCTCTTCTACTCTCAATAAGTCGGGATCCCTCTTCCACCTCTGAAATGAATAAGTGTTATGCACAGTTATGAAAATGAAAAATGAAAAAACGAAAATGTGAAAAATTTCAAAAAAATTGAAAAATGAATAAGGCAAAAGAAGAGAAAGGCTTCCTGCGCAGAGTGATGATGCAAGTTACTTCGTCGGGGTACTGACAAAGCTCGCTGGAAGTGGAGCGATGCTTGTGTTCTTGTGTGACTCCATCGGGGTACTGTCCAGGCCTGCTGGCAACCGGGAAACACCATAGATGAAACTAAAACTCTGGTGACCATAAATATTGTGTACAAATATATCCCTCATCCCATTCGGAACAACTATGTTGGCTTGGCTTGGAATGTGTGTCGACTAACCAACATCTTGGCAGATGATACATCTTACAATCAAGCAAGTCTGGAAACCTAGACGAACAAAGAACTGAACAATACTTCCAGAGGTGTTAGACTTGCTTTTCAAAAACAAGGTCCATTCAGAGAGGTGGATTTCTACCAGTGTGTCACCAAGTGTTGTAGTGGCTACAACCACCCTCCAAAAAATTTCCTTAGCTTCGTTTTGGAACCTCCCTACTAACCATCCTTAGCAGCATGTCTTGCACTGTCAAGAACATAGGCTTCATTGTTCTGTTAGCAGCTTTCCAGCTTGTGCATGATAGTTTGTTTCACCCCCCTCACAAGATGCCTCTTCGGACTTGGGCTAGTTGCTAGCTAAGAAACTCCCTTAGAAATTGTGCAATTCTGGAGGGAAACAAGCCTTCCCTCTAGAAATTGAACAAATATGTTGGGCAGCATGTGAGCCTAGAAATTGCACAATCCAGTCAAATAGCCTTCCTCAAGAAAATTACACAATCTGGCTCAGAAATTGTGCAATTCTAGGCAACAGTCAGCTGCTTCTCCTATAAATTGCACAATCCCTCTGGATAGCCAACCCAGCTCCTCCCAAAAATTGCACAAAAAACCCCTCTTAGTCAAGCAGGTTGTTGGATTCCACCCAGGATCCAGAAAACTTGACTTGCATGCATGGGATGCTTTTTCCCAAAATAGCAAAAAGATACATGCAAAAATCATCCCTAGATTTTAGGGATCTATTTTTAGCAGTTGGAGGTTACATGCAAAGATGATTTTACAAACTTTCCTCCAAGTGTTGTTTTTTCCTAGATTTGTGGCATGCACATCATGACCCTCAAACTTATTTATTCGATGCTTTAGAGCTCATTCTCCACATCAATGTTGGGGCTCTGACATCCCACAACACATCCAGGAGTCTTCAGCACATCCAACTCATCTATTTCCGAGTAAGTCCACTTTACTTGTCTTTTGCAACATTTATGTCGTTTTTTGTGTTTTGTCTTGTGTGAGTATTGTCTGCTTGATTTTTGTGAACGCTTGTTATCTTTTGCATGCATGTTGGCTTGTACAAGTATTGTTTCAATTTTCATTTGCATCTCACTGACGTCACATGCATGAAATTGTTTTGCACGAATGGTCGCCGATTTAGCAACTCGTTTCACACACATGCATGTTGTTCCATTTTCTGAATCTTGCATTCGCTACTTGCATGCATGATTATCCAATCCTACCTACACTTAGTACCGTCATGCATTCACATCTTCATATGCTTTCAGTTTCCTGTCGGCAGGTCTAGGAAACCTTGGCCAGGACTTTGCCTTGGCCGGACAACATCGTGCAATTATAAGAGGGAAGGCTCTACCTTCCTCCCAAAAAATCTACAAATATAGCTAGAGAGTGTCCTCTAGTCTTGCCTTGTACAATTCTGAGAGGCAGTCTCTATTGGCCCAAAAAATTACGAAATGCAATCCCTGGGTCTGCATCACTTGCTAGTTGAAATTGCGCATTGCGCAATCTCAGCATCCAGCAGGCTAGTCTGGATTACACATTGTGAAATTCTAGCAATAACCCAGCTTCCCGACAGTCCAAGTTGCCTTTTGTACAGTTCCGGTAGTCAATCTCCCATTCTCCCAATGAAAATTGCGCAATCCTTGCCAGCAATTCCCCGGGTATGTTGAATGTCAGTCCTCAAGTTTTCTTTTGTTTTAACTAGAATATTTCTTGGCATGCATTTCGCCATGTCTCCAGATATAGCAAGTGTTCGTCTGTCTCTCAGCAGTTCAAGATCAATGACCTCCAAAAGAGCAGGGTCAAAGGACACTGACGGAAGCGCAACTGGAGCAACGGTTGAGCGAGTGTCTATGAGTTTGCCGATATACGAAGACACCAAGCTGATCGTAGACAAAGACATCAAGTTGAAATGGCAAGAGGTCATTGATGCATTCTCAGGCACATGTGGGGAAGATCTTGAAGACCGCCAAGCCTATGTGAACATTCACAAGTCCGGCTTGTACCAGATTACATGTAGATACCCCACATTCCCATGTGCGAACATGATACATTGGATCGTCTCGTACACTGATCTCGAGAAAATGGCATTGAGCAGTGTCAGCGGGAGAGAGATTGTTACCTTTAGGGCACAGGATTATTAGTAGATTTACTTTTGGCACCTGAAGCTTCAATCTGTATGACCCACATTGTTTTGTGAAGGATCACTGCGAGAGAGTACATTTTCCATGGATCCACGGGGTGTGTCATTAGGCTGAGAAACACCCATGGAGATATTGTCACGGCTTCTCCAGGCCTAATGAACTGGTCAGCATTGTTGTAGAATGGTTAGCGAAGCAGTGTGAAGCATCATTCATAAGAGCATTAGCAGCAACAACAATAGAGGTAAACATACCGGCACATGACAAAGGCAAGAGAAAGATTGTCGAAAATACAGAGGCGGAACAAAGCTGCAAGTTCAGAGCATACCCACTTGTGTAGAAAGCAGCTTTGGCAATAGAGGCAAGGAGGCAACAACGCGACATGAGGACCACGCAAAGGCAGAGAGAAAAACATAGGATGGAGGAAACAATGAAGGAGTTGCATGAGTTGAAGGAGCAACTTTGGAAGGAACAGGAGTTGCGCAAACAGGAGAAGGAAGCGCAGCAAGGAAAGATCCAGCAAGGGGAGCAACATACACAAATTGATGAAACTATGCTCGTACAGGTGGTAGAATTATCCAAGCAGCTGGCACAAAGCAGGCAGGGTGAGCCGTTGCAGGAGGAATTCACTCAAGAGATTGAACGTGATAGTCCTTACAATCTCTTAGGCTGGAAAGGAAATTGAGAAGAGTAACCTCAAACCACTTCAGCTCAGTAGCTAGCCCTACTGAGCATGAGATGGATCTCTCTAAGTCTCTTATCAGTGATATGACTTTAAAGAAAATGAATTTTAGGCTGGATATGTGTATTTGTTTGTTTTTTTGTGAAAATTTGGTTTTTAGGATTTGTTAAACTTAGGGTTTGGAGCCACAAATAGGTCTAGGCTATAGGAGTGCAGGAGCAAATATGAGGAGCTAGGTATCAGAAGCCATGGTGTATTTTTAGTATTTTTAGTGCAGTATAGAGGATATAATGTGGAAGAAACTAATGAGCATAAATAAACATGATTTCATTAGCTTAGGAAGACATACACATAACTATGAAAACCATATAACAAAGCTTGACAAACAAGATTTATGTGTATTTTATTGTAAGGCATTCATTGAAAGAAGAGATATAATGTAGATAAATATTTTTAGACCATTAGAAAACAAAAAGAATGAAGTACAAGCATCCTGAACTCACTGGTCTAGAGTTCCTTGAAAATAGCTACAACTTGTCTCTGTATTAGTTGAAAAGATGATTACATGCAAGCTTCCTTCACCAAAAGTTCAACCCTCTTCTCCTGAGGAGAAATGATACATATATACTCTCCTAGACCACTTGCCCACCTTCAAGAGTTGAATTCCTTGGTGGAGGAACTGACTCCAATATTCTCTCAACCACCAGGTGAGAGTGAGAAGGTGAAACTCAAGCACTTCATGGAGAGTTTGTTTAGGAGTTTGCTTCTTTTATGAGGCCTAATAAACATCAAAAACAACCTATGATGTACATTTATTCATGCCTACATCACCTAGCCTCGAAACTAGTTCCTTTACATAGAGAATCTTGAATTTGACTAACTCAAACTAGAAACTAGAAATTTACACAGTGTAATTTACAATTTGAAACATAGAAAAGTGCAGAAGTGTAGTGCCAACTTTGAGCTGATGTTTCGGTGCCTTCCATGGGTCACAATACAAAAATGAGAGAATGGTCAACTAGCCCTTCAAGTCTAGTTTCCAGAACAGTTTGAATTTCTGAATTTGGAGCATGGGAAGGCCTTCCCAAATCCATTCTCCCAAGGTCACTCTAGAAGCGCAGCACCTATCAAAAAAGGGTCCAGAATGCTAGTTTTTTGCCACTTTTTTGCCTTTTTCTCCAAAACTGAGCCACCTCTGCAAAATCTGAGAGAATGGGTTTTTAGAGGATGGAAAGAGCTTTACAAAAATTTTGACCTTTCCTCAAATGGAGGCCTAAGGAAAAAGCGCAGTGCCATGGCACTACGCTTCCAGAGCAGCTGAATTTCTAAACTTGGACCAAAATTTCTCAAAAAACTCAAAATGATCAGAATTTGCTCAAAATTGGAGGGAAGGTGTAAAAACATGTTTTTTATAGCTTCATTGATGCTTTAATAAGCATATATAATTTCCCCTCATCCTTTGGGTCTTTTTTGGCCTCCTTGAGCTTATTTTCAAGTTGTTTTACTTTGGCATTGGCGATCATGTTTTGAGCTTGATAGCGATGTGACATGTGTCTGAGCAACTGATTATCCTTGTTTGCCTTCTCAAGGAGATTCTCCAAATTTTCATTCACCCTGTTGAGCCAATATTCCTTATCTTGATGAACCTCTAGGGCAATCCTATCTTCTAGGTCAAGGTCCTCATTCAGCAGAATTTGTTCGTGCTCCTCTTGCAAAGCTTTCTTGAGGCCTCTTGTTCTTGGTCTTTTCCTTTTTCCTCTCCCCTTTGATGCTTTAGGCTTGCTTGATTCCATGATCTCCTTACTTTTTCCAAATTGTTGCAATAACTTGGCTTTTTCCTTTTCTAGGATCAACTCCTTTGCTTTGAGTTGACTGTTTTCATATTCAAGGAATGATATAACATATTTTTCCCTTTCCAAATTGATTGCTAGATCCTTGATTTTGTACTCCTTATCCTTGATCGTATGTCGCATGTTTGAGGTCTGATCTTCAGTCTCTCGATCAACAAGTTCAAACTCATGCTCAATTGTGTCTTTCTCTTTTGATGCTAGTTCCTTCTTTGTTGATGAAGAAGGCTTGGCCCCTTTCTCTCTGTAAGAAGAAAACACAAGCCTATGCCCTTTCTTATACACTTTAGTCACCTCAGGTTTGGGTGGCTGAGTCTTCTCCACTGTTTTGCTAGATGACCCCACCTCCGTTTCTTGTTTTGGCACGTAGGAGACTGAGATGATGCATTTTTCTCATGCCATTTCAAGGCTACTTCCAAAAAGGCTTCCCAAGCCATACCTTTCTCTGTCAGCTGGTGAAGGAAAATGGTTTTGATGAGACTGTGATGGAAAAAGCTTGGGGAGTGCTCTTTGTCCTTTAATTGTATTTTTTCAGACATTTTGGAAATGCTCCTGAATAGATAATCACACATGTTGAGTGGCTTTTGAGAGGTGAAATACATCAGGAGTCGAATATGATAGGCATACAACCTAGAGAATCTACCTTCACAAGTGAAGAATCTCATGACAGTTTTCATCAAAGGGGCGTATTTCTCCAATAAATATCTGAAAGGCATGAGGTGAGTATGTGTTTCTATATACGGCGTCTTCAAGAAAGGCTTGTAGTATTCAAGATCTAGGCTCATTCCTTTGAACCAATATTCGCCATTGTCCGGTAACCCAATTGCAATTGAAATGGAGGCCGCTGAAAAACTGAACTCGACACCAACAATGACAGCAGTTTCTCCTTTCAGTTGAGTTGCCACCCAATCTGTTAGTTGCTCATGAAATCCCACCTCTCTCACCCTTTTGCAAAATTCCAGGCAGTGGACATCCTCAAAGCATTGTTTGATGAAAGTTTAGGAGTTGATTGTATTGCAATTTGATGGTTCATATTTGAGGATCTTCCCTCCTTTATGTTGCCTTTTCTTTCTGGTGAAGATTCTGCCTCCATGATGACACAAAGCCCTAGCAGCAGGAAACAAAAAATAAAATGTGAGGTGTGAATGGAAATGAAGTGATATGAACGTGATTTTTTGACAAAATGATGGAGGGGTCTTGAGAAAGGTGAAAGGACTTTGAAATCTAATGAAAATGAGTGGAGAAACGGTGGAAGGATTGTTACACAGTAATTTGTCACCGTTGGTCACCGTCCCTGTTACCCTTGTTTTCGTACATTGGAGGACACATTTATGGACCTGTGACCAGTGACATAACCTAAAAACACTTGCA